>JAMXBD010001747.1:0-298561 GCA_024138025.1 Combretum micranthum | reverse complement strand
AAAGTTTATAACTGTAACTTTATAACCAAAAAAATTATATGACTAATAATTTGGAATTCTTATAAATTACTAGTCTAACGGTACTAATATCATTTATTTTAAAAGTTTCGAGCCTTGACATGCTTTTCAAATCTGTATTCGATCAGTTCGAAATAGGTCGAAAGTTCGCTAATCTGATCTTTTTGAGCACCTAATATATTACAAACCGAACCACATTTTCACTCGTATTTCGACTTCTGATTTAGGAACATGAGATTCCCAAATTAAACTGCTAGGGTTTCCTAGGAATTTGTTGACTTTAAGGTTTCCGGCTAACTTCTGGTTTAGGGCTTGAACTTGATATTACCCTAAAAATTAAGGGTTTACAATTATATGTGTATTTTCTTACTACCGGTACTTTATTAGTCATATCTACTTTACATTACACTATTTATTACTATCCTACACTATTCATCTATCTCTACTTTCCTTAATACCTACTCTTACAACCTATACACCTATTTTCTTACAATTCATTTCCAATACAACTTCATTTCTCACTTTTCATTAACAAAAACACAAAAAAAAAATAGATTTTCCTTCCCTCTCTCTCTCAAATTTGCATCGGCCGTCCCCCCCATTCACAATCAATTTATTTTAATTTTTATTTAATTAATTAACCATTACCCTCCACTTTTCCTAAAATACACCCTTCTCTTCTTTTCTTCAACACTTCCATACACTACCAATACTATCAAAAGTTCTCTCCAAAAGCTTTCTCAAAATTTTGTTGAGTTTCTTCTATTCCATAGGTAATTAATCTTTAAGTTTTCTATTTTTCAGTTGCTTATATAAGCATAGTGTATTTTTTTAACCCATGAGTTAGGAAAGCAACAATATATTTATACTTTGTTCTTGTTCATAAATCTATTTTCCTTTATTTGTTCATATCTATATCTAACTATAATATATATATATTTATTATATATCTTTTAGAGCATATAACTCATTTGTTATTGAGTAATGACATAGTGCATGTTTTCTAAACACATGAATTATGAAAGTAACAATATAATTCATACTTTGTTTTCTTATCATATATCTATTTTCCTTTATGTTGTTCATATCTATATCAAACAAATATATATATATCTATATAAGATATTAAATAAAGCTCATTTGTTATTGCAATTTATTTACTTTCAAGTTATTTTAAACTAGTCTTTCTAGTCTTAGACTTGTCTTCATCAATTTAAACAATTTTCTTTTTTTTGGACGTCTAATCTTAGTACGGAAGCCTAAAAAGCTAAGCTCCCAATACTTGACAATTATTATTATATGGTTATTTATGTCTTATATTCTTATTATCTTATCGGGTGATATTTTATCTTTTATAAACAACATGGTCATATTCATGCATGGCTAATAAATTTGTCCGAATAAAAAGGAATCTTTTTTATGAAATATAAATTTATCACTAAATAAATGTTTTCCCAAAGACTTAGAAAAAAAATTTTCAAATAAATTTCTTTTAAAGGTTTATATAAACTCACATGAAATTTCAAGCTATTAATAAAAGAAGTTTATTCAAAGTCTAAAGATACTTCCTTTTCAGTAACAAAAGAAATCTTGATATATAGATAATAACTTGATACTATTTTTACCAACTTTCTAAACCAAGAGCTAAATAAGTTTTCAAGAAAATCAACTTACAAGGAAAATGAAAAATAAATTTTCAAAAAATAAACTCATCAAGTACTACTAAAGAAAACTTTTGAAAACTCTATTTTTCAATTCCTAAAATAAAATTGTAGATAACCTCAAAAACCAAAATTTATTTTCAAATCACTTTTGATAAACTAAAAAAACAAAATATAGATATTAGATTTTGAGCATCCAAAAATTTATAAGTTACTTTAACCACATAAAGTAAAAGTTTAACAAATCCAATTTTTCCAAAACCTAGGAAAGGTTGTTTTAAGGAAATTAATTAAATAAGACAACACCTATAGTATCATGCATAAATTATGAGTCTGTTTATATGCATAAGGAATTTTTTTCAAGTATATACGTATTTGAGTTTTACTTAAACAAGCCTTAGTACAGGAAAGATTAGAAAATTTTTTTTCAAGAAAGGAATTTTCTTGTCAAATCTGTACCCTTCTAATCTGAGACCCAAATGAACTTTTATAGTAAAAATAACCTTAGAAATGGATATATCTTTTTGAGTAGGTAGAAAATGATATATAATATGAGAAATTCCGAGTTAAAATGAACAAGTTATAGCCATTTTAAGTTGGAACTTCTTACAATACCTATCTTACCTCAATTTAGAGATAGACTTAGAATCTTTAAAGTAGAAATTCTATGAAAGACTCATTTTGGATATTTCATCTTGTTTAGGTGAAGAAGGAACCGATATCGCCTTTCCAAAAGGTTATTTTGACTAGAAGCGATAGTCATAGAGTAAGTTAATCCCTTACTAATTACATTTCCTTGATTGTGCTTATAAGTAGTAGCACTAGAGAGTAAGGAAAAAGATAAATGAATAAGTGTTGTGTGAATTAGATTCATGATTGAATGATATGGTTGTTTAATAAAAGCTAAGTATATCGAAGGAAAATTTGATGAGTAATTTATGTCCTTTTGCAATAGTATGATGAATGTTGTTTTGGTCACCTTTAACTTGAAACTGATAATAAATTGGAAAGACCAATATTAAAAATAATTATGCATGGCATATTGTGAGTCACATTTAAGTTTTTCACTCCTATTCTTCGTGTGGGGAAACGGGGAGTTAGTGGTGGCTAGTAAGCCGAAAAGTCTACATGGGCTAGTAAGAGCTAGAAAGTCTACATGAGCAAGTAAGAGTCGATAAGTCTGCAATTATTCATAGTCGTTTGGGCCGGTAACCACCCAACCCCCGACATGAAGGGTGTTAAATCCATGCTACACATGATTTCTGGTTAATCATGTGTATTTTGTTTACTCATATGATTGATGCATTGCCATATGATTGTCTAAAATACTTATATGTTTTATGGAAATGCTTTGAAGAAGAGAGTTATCTCACTAAGCTAGTTTTGCTTATACCCCTATAGCTTTTTGTTATAGTTTGATTACTTGTAGTTGGTACTAAGGAGCCCCTTTTGTCAAGTACGAGCCAAAGTAACTAGGAGTTTTGGGAAGAAGTTTGCATGTTTTAGTTTTTTGGTGTAGACTTCTAAGAAAAATCTTTGTATAGACTTTTGTTATATTCATGAATGTTTTTAAGATAGCTTAGATTAACAAGACTTTAAGTAAGAGAATGCCCCTAAGAAGTTGTAAGAATTTTATCTTAATGATTATTACATGTTTACTTTTATGAGTTCTTGCTTGTTTTTATTATCTACTTAAATGCAATACCCCTTTGAGTTTCCTACTATCTTGGAAGCATGCATTGCACTTGATATCGAAGCTCCTATGTGACTAAGATTGTCATTCATTACCTTTAATATTATGTCAGCGGACTGCCACGTTTAAGGTACCTTCCGGGCGTACATTCCACCCATTTTAAAATGTAGTTAACTACCACTAAAATTTTTGCCAAAAAAGTGGGAAATGGTCCATAAAGTCAATGCCCTAAACATTGAGAATTTCACATTCTAAAATAAATTTTTGGGGCATTTCATCTCTTTTCTAGGTATTTCATATCCTTTGGCAATTGTCACAGTTTGCAACCATTTCTTTAGCATCTTTCAAAATAGATGGCCAATAGAACCTTGCTTCCAAAACCTTGTGAGCTATCTTATTCGCACTATAATCACAACCTATTGTTCTATTATGATAGTGATACAAACTTTTTAGCCTTCCTCATGTGAAACAAGTCGTCTAATTATTTGGTCAGAGTAGATGTGGAAGAGAAATGGATCCTCCTAAAAATAATAATTTAAATATGAAAATAACTTCTTCCTTGATTATAGTTAAGTTTAGTGGGGAGCTCCATATCGACCAAATAATAAGCTACATCTACAAACCAAGGCTTAAGATCATCATGTATAGTGCAAACGGAACAAAGCTTCTCATCAGGATAGGTATCATTAATCTCCGCAGATTTATGTCTATTAAAAAATGGGTTATCAAGTCTAGATAAATACTCAGCAGCTAAATTCTCACAACCTTTCTTATCCTTGATTTCCAAGTCAAACTTTTAAAGCAATAAAATCCAACGGATCAAACGTGGCTTAGCATCAGTTTTGCAAACAAATACTTCAAAGTAAAATGATTAGTATAAGCAATGACTTTAGAAATGAAAAGATATGACCTGAATTTTTCAAAAGCAAAGATGACAACTATAAGCTCTTTTCCAATCGTGGTGTAATTTGCTTGTATGGTTGTCATAGTCTTACTGGCGTAATGAATGGGTTAGAAGTAGCGATTTCTTTGCTAGGCCAGAATTGCTCCTACAACTGAATTACTGGCATCACACATTATCTCGAAGGGTAAACTCCAGTCAAGTGTAACCATGATCAAAACTTAAGTGAGTGTGTCTTTTACCAGATTGAAAGCATCTAGGCACCCTTCATCAAAATCAAATAGTACATCTTTCTCCAGAAGTTTAGTTAATGGCCAAGCTATCTTCAAGAAATTCTTAATGAATCTTCTATAGAAACCAACATGGCCTATAAAACTCCCAATCGCCTCCACATTGTTGGTGGTAGGCATTTTGCAATATAATCAATCTTTGCCACATCCACCTCCATTCCTTTCTTAGAAATCTTGTGACCAAGAACTATTCCTCCTAGACCATAAGGTGACACTTTTCCCAGCTCAAAACCAAATTTGTGTCTTGCCATTTCTAAAGACTTACCTAAATTTTGGATACATTTATTGTAGGAGTCCCCACAGACTGAAAAGTCACCAATGAATACCTCCATGATATCCTCAATATACTCATAAAAAATGGCCATCATGAACCACTGAAAAGTTGCTGGGGTATTGCAAAGGCCAAAAGGTATTCTCCTATAGGCAAATGTTCCATAATGACATGTGAAAGTTGTCTTTTCTTAGTCCTAGGAGCTATGCGATTTGGAAATTGCCAAGCATTCCATCAAGGAAGCAATAATAATCATGACCAGACAACCTCTTAAGCACTTGATTAATAAAAGGTAATGGAAAATGGTATTTCCTTGTGGCATCGTTAAGTTTTTCATAGTCTATACAAACTTGCGAACCACAACAATGCTCATTGGTATCAACTCATTTCTTTCATTAGGACAACAGTCATCTTGCCCTTCTTTGGTACTACTGAGTTGGGCTTACCCGAGCACTGTTAGAAATCAAGTAGATAATTCTAGTTTCAATAATTTCATCACCTCCTTCACAACTTCTTTCATATTCAGGTTCAATTGTCACTGTGGCTGCACGATTGGTTTGAAATCATCTTCCATCAAAATTTTTATGGGTACAATACGAGGGGCATATACCCTTAATATCAGCAATTTTCCCAAGCTATTGCCATATTATGCTTCCTTAGAACCTTCAATAGCTTTTCCTTTTATCCATCATCAAGTTTTGAAGATATGATGATAGGTAATTTAAAATTTTCCTTAGGGAAAGTATAGTCCAGATTGTCTGGTAATTCTTTCAGCTTTAATTCAGGTAGCTCTTCAACATATTCCCTGGCAACGGCACCAAAAAACTTGGTTGTCTAGTTCTTTTATGTAAAAACATTTTCAAGAAAACATGAAGTCGAAGGACTTTTTGAATATTTATAAAACTGATAAGTTCTATTCAACTTCTGAAGCAACTACCAACATCAGATAATGGCACCTACCAAAGTAGCATAGAAAATGTTAGGTCATATTTAAGGGATCGTTGACATCTACCTTACTCACATTTCATCTATTATCTAGCCAAAGAAAATTTAGAAGATCATAATGAAAATAGAAGTTATACTATATTAGTGGATATACAAAGTTTTCAAGGAAAAATCATAAGATAAGCTTGTAAACAAGAAAAAGCCTTAGGGATTGCTTCACTAAGGCCTTATCATGTGATTTATTTACAAACTCATAGAGTTATTGCACTGTCGATTCATGAATGTAAGTTAAAGCCTCTCTCACGGTCAAAACTCTAGATCTATACTAGACCACCAGAATCTCTTCACAGTTATCAACGGTCTAGATCCACATAAAGTTTAAAAATCATTTTTTTAAAAATCAACCTAATGAATTTTTTAAAAAAAAAAAAGCAACAGAAAGTTTCACCATCCCCCTCTAAGGTTATTATGAGAAACTCATTAGTAGCCTAGATCTATTCAAAAGAGTGATCTCTTAATCTATTCAGTTAAAATCAGACATGAATCTAAAATGTGCACCACACATTTAGACCCATGAGTTTAAGTTTTTGCTACTGATACAAATGCCAAGTGATAATCATAAAACATTTGAAATCACATGAACTAGGTCTTGGATTTACAAACTTTAAGTTAATTGATTATTTCTCTATGGATGTAGACATTAACACAAATTCTTGAAGAAATAATATGGAATTAAGAAAATTAAAATTAAGCACAGGTCTTGCAGAAAACAAACTTCAGGTTTATAATGAATTTACCTAAAAAACTTCGAGATGTCAAAAACAAGAAGAAACAGTTATTTTGCTCAAGAATTCTCTCTATATTCTACATATGATACATATTATTATGATGATACATATCGCATGCTTGTGCACGTTTATTTATAGGCTAGATGTATAAAAATCATGATGATTTTATTTGCACTAACATGGCAACTTCTTTATAACAAAATTCATCTTTTATTTCATGCATGCATGTTTGGATTGCCAGCTCATAAGGTGACTTTTCACGAGGTAGGTCAAGTGCTTGAATTTTGCTAGAAAGTGTAGGCTCAACCTAAACTGTGGCATTATGATAAAAAGGCTCAGGTTTTTGTCTAGATTCAACCGATGATTAAATTGACATCACCGAAGGCTTAAAGATAGCAATCGATCCAAGCTGTGCTTTTCCTCTTTGAGGTGTGATTTTTGTCCAGGTTTAGTCATGGGGTAAATCCAAGGCTTAACATTATGGCATGATAGGAGCTCTCTCATAAAGTCCAACCGATTACTTCAAAGTAGAAGTTGAAGGTCATGTCAAGGGCTCGATGTAGGGTGCGACGAACCTTTTTCTTTATTATTTTGCCTTAATGTGTAGTTTGCAGCTCAGTCATTTCTGTTATTCATAATTGTTGTTTTATCTCTAAACCCTAATCAAAACACTTTTTCTTCTCTTCTTTGTTCTAGGAGCTAAAAAACAATATTTAGACAATAAAAGCATAATATTCATAGGAATTTATCGAAAATGCATGAATTAAGCCTAACTTCCTAAATATAAATGGAGTAAAATAGACTTATCAAAAATGTCATCCAATTTTCAAAGAATGAAAGAAATTATTTGAGAGTACCATTAATGATTTATTTCCTATATTTGGAGTTTTGAGCTTATTCTTATCCTTTTTCTTTTTTAGCATTTGCTTAAAACAAACAAAGCTTAAGTGTAGATAAATTTGATATTTGATATTTACTCTACTTATTAATAAGATTTGAGCTTGTTATGGTTCATAAATTAACAGAATCCTCATGAAATTCATGCTTAATTGAATTATTATTGATTCTTGGTTCATTAGAGCTTTGGAAGAAAGACAATAATGATATGATAAAGAAAAGAGAACAAAATAAAAAAATTTGGATTCTAGAGTAAAAAACACCTACGCATGATCTGGTGTTTAGAACTCGTCAAGATCATGCTACGAACTGATGCAAAAATACATAACAAGTTCAATATGCAATTTCAAACATAGCTAGAACCACCGACATACTTTACTATCATGGCTTAGACTTGATGCAATTTATCCTACGAACACAACCCCTTTCATTCGATAATTTTTTATCTTATTTTTTCTTGGATTTTGCCATACAACTTTTAACTAACTATAAATAGTAATTTACTATATGCAAAGAAGGGAGGAGAGACACTATTGTACCATATTGTAGATAAAGAAACTAGACCTTAACTAATTCTTAACGTTTTAGTGAGAGAAAGTAGTCTTTTGCTAGGGTTTTTTGTGTAGAACTTGAAGGCGGATAAATTTAAGAGCTAAATTAGATCTCAATTGCATGGATTGCTATGCTTCATAGGCGCTTTCTTGTATATTACTCGTGCTCTTTATAAATTAATGTGTTATTTCTCATTTTGATGTTAGTAGTGAGTTTATTTTGATTTTGTGGATCGAATACTAATTCATGCAGTTTTAACTTGCAATTTTATTGAAATGTTGTTGAATTCCTGATTAATAGTTTAAGCATAATGTCCTTGAATTTCTATGAGCGCATAATATAAATTCATGTCAGATTTCAATTAAATAGATTGAGAGATAATTTCTTTAAATAGATCTAAACTATTAATGGGAGACTCATAATAATTTAGAGATTGAGTAGTGAAATTCTCCCATCACTTGATTGTTTAATCTTTGAATTCCTAATTTTAATGCAATTCAAGTTGCTAATTGTTAGGAAGAGATTCCAACTATTAAAATTAAAATTAAACATTGATGATCTCGAAAGAGGTTTCAACATATCTTAGAGAATTCGATGGTTCAAGAATGCAACAATGATCTTTTGGTAGTTTAATGAAACTACATGATAAGTTTATTTGTGAAGCAAAGTCTAAGTTAATCCATGCAATTGAGTTTATCATCTTGTGGGTTGATCTAAACTTATTTGTATATATTAGCCATAATTAGTTAAACATCAAAACAAATCCCGATTTTACCCAGTTAAATAATAGAAGAGGGTGAATAAGATAGGTGATAGGCATACCCAAGGAATACGACCTATGATTGCTTCTATACTATATTGGCAGGTGTGCTTACCTTGATGAAGCATAGTTTAGAAGAGATTTTATGAATTACAAATATTAAAACTCAGTCTGCACACTACCACTCTCTTAACGCAATACTATATCAATAATAAGTATCTATTATTAATGATATACTATCTGGCTTGCCAGGTTTTTACATTCATTCTTACTAAAAACTTCCACACCAATAGTCACCATTGTGCTTCGAGGGTTAAGAGGCAATGTGCCCGATTCCTAAGCACTTAAAACATTTAATAGAACATGTTCTCCTATTGGATACACTTGCTTATCTAAGTTATTTTCATTCACATTAACAGTATTATTACCCCTATCATTTTTACTCCTTTCACCTTCACAAAATTACCAGACTCTCCCTTATCACCAAACTTATTAAAAGTCCCCTTATTAGATTTCCTACTATCCGAATCAAGATTTTTGAGAAGAGGCATACCTATTATTGGATGATTTGTAGAAGTAATATGACCTTTGTCATTCCACCTTAAGGTTAACTAGATGGCTCTTCAAGAGTGTCATATCTCTGAAGTTCATAACACAAGCAATTTCATACTTAACCCATAATAAATCTTGCAACTACTTAGGTGGTTTAGTAGCACAACTTCTAATCACTAACGATTCAAATTGTTGTGCATACTCATCTACACTTTTACCCATTCTCTAAGAGATGGAGGTGCATAAAAATTTCATGACAACATTGTGCTAGTACAAATCTTTTTCTTAATAATCTTTTCATCTCTTGCCAAGTCCAAATCTCTTCTTCTCCATCCCTTCTCCTAGTACTCACTAGATTCTTCCACCATAAGGTGGCAGACCCTATAAATTCAAATGCAACCAATCCAACTCGTATATGCTCTTCAATATCAAAACAAGCAAACAACCCTTCACTTTATCCTCATAGTCAAGATTATCATCTGTATGCTCTTCAATATCAAAACAAGCAAACAACCCTTCCACTTTATCCTCATAGTCAAGATAATCATCTGCCAAACCACTCCCAAAAAAGGAAGGCATTTGTAACTTTACATGTTCTAAGCCTCTAGGAAATCTAAATTCTCCTCCAGAGGCATATTTGAAATCAAGATTATCCCCTCTAACTACTCATCGCCTACCATTATTAGGTGGCAGTAGCGGTGGTACTTTTACATAGACTTATACTACATTAGGGTTTTGCAACAACGATTGCATAGTTAGGGTTAAGGCAAGAGTATTGACTGTGGCAATCAAAGACTGTATCTATTGATTCATGCTCGTCTCATCATCAACTTCGACTCCTCTATTACCTGCATTATTACCTTGATCCTTTCTATTTCTATGAACTCCACTGTTAACTAACTTACCAAAATTCCCATGCACACTTTGAATCAACATCTGTATACTATGTAACTAGCAACCACAATCACAATCATAAACCTTGAGATTGATATCATAGCCACACAAACGGTAATAATATAAACCTAATAAGAGGAGACAACTAACCATAAACTGTGCTTTGATACCAATTTATGATACGCCTATGAAAATTAATCACTAGTTCATCTATGGACTAATACTATTTAACCCTAAAGAAATCTCAAAACCTAACATAAGAATTGGGGTTTCTCAATATAAAGATAGGTTCTTTACTTACCTTAGATATGACATACCAAGAAAGCAAAGAAGGATTTATACTCATAAGTTATTGATATGACTCACAATATCTCACTTATGTTTACACTCGCTACACTCAAGATTAATTAATAAAAGCTAGAGTTTAAGAGTAAGAACTTCCAAAGAGAACTTTATTCAAAGTTAATAAATTGTTATTGTTTGCAAAGAAAGTCCCTTTTATACCCACTAATTAGGTCAAGGGTAAAATAGTAATAACTAATCAAATCTAATAAGTGATATCTAATAAATAAAAAAGAAATCAACTAAATCGAATTCATGTTGCCATCATAGGCTGCATCACGGTCGTTATAATCACAAACCCTGAAATTGATATTAAATCCTAATATCCAATCACAGTCACACAAACCCTAATCACATATGAATATGTAATAACGATGGAGAAAACAAACCGTAAACGGTGCTCTAATACGTGTATCCATAGATTAATACTAATTAACCTTAAAGAAATCCCAATACCTAACACAAGAATATAGTTTCTTGAATATAAATATAGGTTCATTACTTACCATGGCTATGATGTGCCAAGAAATTAAAGAAGGATTTAACATTTATAAGCTATTAATATGACTCACAATATCTCACTCGTCTTGCACTTGCCACAATTAAAATTAATTGATAAGATCTATGATTCAAGAGCAAGAACTCTTAAATAGAATTTTATTCAAAACTAATAAACTTGTTATTATTTACAAAGAAAGTCGGTTTTGTACCAACTAATATGTTCATGGGTAAAATAGTACTAACCAATCAAATCAAGTAATAGATATCTAATAAAAGAAAGAAAGAAATAAAATAAATCAAATTCTCATCGCCATCACTGGCCACATCATGGTTGTTACACAAGTTGTGATCTTCGCAGTCTATATAGCATCACAAACATCATGGGTGCGATGTAGGGTGCAATCTCCTCGACATAATTCTTCATTATTAATCATTAATGATGTCATTAATAGGACATTGAAGATCACCAATGCCATCACAGGCGTGATCTACTCGTCTTCAACTTGTATATGCTCACCATCCATAGAACAGGCATGATCATCAGCTTGATCTCTTCACTTGTCTTCAACATTTCCTATCACGGCCTTGATCATGGGCGTAACTTAAGTGCTTCATTTTTTTTTCTTTATTTTGTATACAATCTGTCATATATTCATCTATAGAATGGATATCATAGCTATAAAGAAAGCTAGACTCATCTTTAAGTAGTTGATTAGCCATTAGCCAGAACTCTTTAAACTAAGCTCTGTAACCCCTTAGCTCTTGTAATAGGACCTCTAATTTGATTCCTATCATAGGAGGTACTAGAAAAGAGATAACACAAGTTATGTAGAAGCTCATGCAAGCAACAAAAGGGTATTTTGTGTGCCACACAAATGAGAACACAATTCGTGTTTAGGTTTGTTTGGGAGATATTTTCGAGCATGAAATAGACATTTTTCCAGACTACACATAAAAAAACATGACTCATGTTGTCACTCATGTTCAATCTAGAGACATATCTTTTCAATGTTAATCAAGATTATTTCTTGAAGATATCGTCAAGACAGGAGATAAACTTTATCTTAATTTTTGTGAGAGAGAAAATAAAGGATAAAATCTTATTTTAAAGAGGAAAGCAAGACTAAGAAAGAGATCTGTAAGGGTTATGTATAAAGAAGATCTCGAATCTGGTAAATAAAACTTTTGCCATATTTTCACTTTAAGATATTTGAGAGATCAAGAATTCTTTAAGTGAGAGTAGAGAGGATAATCAAGATGACTATTCTATTAAAAATTTGCTACACTAGAGATTATTGAAGATCATGTTAAAGGGATTTATATGTTTCTTTATTCCTCTAGAATTAGTGATTTTATTGTTTTATCTATGGAAGAGTAAAGAATTATTACTCTAGCACTAAAAGAACCCTGCTTTATTATGAAGCTGATTTATTAGTTTTCAATAATAAATTAGTTTTCTTGTATTCATCTATGTGTTTTATGATTATTAAATTGATATTTAATAGTGTATTGATTTAATTATCTGATTTTGTATAGGTAAATTGAGAAATTGCATATATGAATGGATCTTGCATAGATGAAAAGAATTGCATGCACACCTAGAGATAAGGCACCATAACTCTTCCATATTGAATTTAAGATCTGGGGTTAGGTTTTAATTCTAACAAAGCATTCATTGTTCTTTAATGCGATTTCTAGATTACTATCAATTGAAGAGATTTCAATAAACTAATCTAGGGTTAGGTTTTAATAATCTTGAAATATATTAGAGTAACAAAGGAATTCTATGGTTTAAGAAAATATTCTATGAATTGAAATATCTTATAGGATGAAAGTTACATGATAAGTAGTGGTAATTTGAAGGGTAAGAGTAAGTTGTGAATTTGATATCTTAAAGAAAAGTAACCTTTACATTGATAAATTAGTTATAATCATAGTAATTAAATATAATAATTGAGATAATTGATAATTTTAGGTTAAAGAATAGGATTAAGGTGACCAATCCTTGAAACAGATCCCAAAGGAATGATACCCAATATTGAATTACTTAAACAAACTAATTGGTATATGCGTTAAAAAGTGATTGTATGATAGGGCAAATATTAGAGTTTCAATTTTTCCGTGAGCAATCACATACATCATGTTCTATGCATTGTTGTTGGGGATTACCAATATTAAGAAAGATTGGCACTTATTAGTCTAGCCATTTATTTTTACTATTATTTCTGTTTTTGTATGCAGTCGATTAAATTTAACTTTAAATCTTGTTTTTATAGTGCATGACCAAAAGTCATTCTACAAGACTAACAGATTTTGATCAAATTCGAAGAAAACTACATATATGAATTTAAGAAGAATCGCTAAACAGATTCTTAAGGCATTGGTATGATCGTAATTACTCAATAAAATGTGTACTATTAAACTATATCTACAATCATTTTTTTAGGCAAGTATGCCTATCAATTTATAATATAACCAATAAGCACAAGTATCATTATGATCCGCTGCAGATGAATATATATAAATAAAGCGAATTATTTCAGCAAGTATACTGGGTCAGATCAAGTAATATAATGATGAATAGAGTCATTCCCACGATGATTACTTAACTACTAAACAAGTATTAGATTCTACTGTTACTCAGGCAGTTGATTTTGAAACAATTAACTAATTAACTATTACTAAACCTAGATTATAATCATCAATGAGAGCAAAGAGAGTGTTTTGAGAGAAATATATCGATTGAGTGTGGGAAAAATAGAATCCACCCTAGTCTTACTAATCAGATTGCTATCTTGTTATAATAACTATTAGCTTTGTGGATATTCATATGAAATTATCAAAGATCTTTATCATTTTTCAAGTTTTAAAATCTTAAAAACCACCAATTAATCCATTAGCTTTCGCTACACAAATTAATAGTGGAATCGAAATTACAATCATAAATATTCCATTTCTATGATTAACTAATCCCTTAAACCAATTTCTCTTAATCCCTTAGTTAGAAACTAATCTAAAACATAGCATGAACCTCAAAAGATAATTTCTAAACCAACTTAAATTACGTTGCTTCCACAATTGTGATGTAACCCAAATTTAAGAGTTCCTATTGAACCCTAATTTTCCTTCTGAGTTATCAAGATTCTTATAAACCTATACAATTTATGGTAGGAATTACAATATGGATACTCCACAAATCTAATAATCCTTTAACATGATTTCAATCATCATCTTAGTAATCCTAAAGTTTCATCATATTCCCACAAGAAATGCTTAGCAAGTCATAGATTAGATCAAAAAAACATAAATCAAAGTAATTGCAACAAGAGAATTCATCTTCAAAATAAAAAATATAAATTGAATTTGCATAAACAATAAAATGTCATAAATCACCAAATTCAATCTCAAATGTCTCTGTTGCAAAACTTCAACAAAAGTCTTTAATCGACAACAGAATTAGGTTCAAAACAACTCTCTTACCAAACTAATATATGATCTCTAATCTATTCCAGAACTGGAGAATATCATAAGGAATTTAGTGTGTCATCCCATTGAAATGTCCTTAGGATTTTATAAGAAAAAACCAAAGAATTTGGAAAGTTACAATGTACGCCGACGGTTACACTTTCTACACCGACAGCACATAAGCAGTGTTGACTGTGTACCGGTAAGAACACTGGCAGCATTGATATCAGCCTTAAAGAATTGTAAACTATGGATGTGTTACACCGATCCAACACTGGCCGTGTAGGGTTTCAGATAGACGGCATATGTATAAAAACATGAAAGCTGATGAAGTTCTTCTTCTATATCGGTGGTGTTGATTCAAACTTTGCATGTATTCGTTGTAATTTTCCATTGCTGGTGAAAATTTTCCTCCAACACCAGTAGCCTTTGTTTATACGTTGAAGGCAGGCTTTTTCTCTATTCAAGGTCGGTAGTATACATCTTTTGATGGCTGGTGTACTTTTGATTTCTTCATCAAATTTGTTCAAAACTCCTTCAATTTTTGTATATTTGTAATTCTAAGACCTTTATGACCTGAAATATCAAATTAAGAATAATAAAATACCATTTCCTTAGATTTCTATAAAATCAATAATAATTTATCATCATTTGTTCAATGAAAAGTGTATAAAATATGACTTTATCACGTTCCCACGAGGATCTTGAATTACTAGTATTTTCTTCTTTTCTACCATCTTACTTAACAATGAAATCGAAGTAATTAACCACTAAGCTTGCTATTTATTCTAATATTATTTAATCTAGTTATTACTTTTATCGCAGTCATAAGCCAAAGCAATTGAATATTAACCACAAGATCATTAAAGGTATCTTGATATTAAATCACCACAAAAAATTACTATGTTTAATCTCTAGATACAATTTAATGTCAATTATTAATTTCTCAATCCATTAGTAATTTTTCAATATTACTAATTCTTAGTTCTTGAATATATCTATTGAAATATCTTCCTAACTAATATCAATTCAAGAATTGCATTAAAGATCTATGAATCTCATATTACACTAAACCCTAACTTAATCTGATACGAAAGATTTATATCATCCTATATCTAGTGTTGCAATCATATCTTTCTAATTATCCTAGATCTCTTTACAAAAGCAATCTTTCGATTAACCAATATAAACATAATTACAGCTAAGAAAACTAATAACTTCATTGAATAACATAAATTCAAATTACATAGCAATTGTAAGCACCTAGATTTTACGATAAAATTAAATAAACCTAAGACCCGAAAGCCAAACCGGAACCCTAAAGTCAACCTAGTTTTATGTTAAGACTAATAAATCTAGATCTGGCAATCACGCGTCTTAACCCTAAAACAATAAAATTAAGATAACCACAAATTATAGTATATAATTTAGTGAAGCTTAAAAAAGATCAGATTTATCGAAAATTCTTTTGTTTCAAATTCGATCGGGAACACATTTCGAAAACTGTGTCTCTATACATTGAACGGTAAAAATATTCCGATAAAACCATTAGACTCGTAATAATATAAGGATTTCAAAAATATCAGTTTTATAATTTTTTGGTAACTAAAAATATCATATATATATATCATTTATGCATATTTTTTCTACTATTGGTAATTTAATTTATTATTCTTGTTTACTATTCATGGTGCTCTTTCTACTATTCACCTATTCATTACTATTTCATTATCTCTACTTTTTCTTACTACATATTCTTGCATACTTACATACCTACTTCTTACATTTACCTTTTCCACAAAACCTTACACATATCACATCTTATTTCTAATTACTTTTCATTACAAAACAACAAATTCAATTAAATTTTCTTCCCCTTTCTTCCTCATGTCCAGCACCTCCCTCACACACACATGTTTAATTTTTTATTTTTCATTTTATTTAATTAAATCTAATTTTCTCTCCAAAACTCTATAAATACCCTCTCTCTCCTTCATTCTTTTCACACACTTTCTTACCTTAACAAAACTCTACCAAATGACTTCTCCAATCCTCTCCTATAAATTTCCTCTCAAATACTCTCTTCCTTTCTATCCCCATAAAACATCCATTTTTCTTTAAGAAATTTTCTAAACATACCATCACTTACCTTAGGTAAATGTTCTAAACCGTCTTTATGTTCATGTTAATTTAACATGACCATAGTATATTTTTCCTAAACCCATAGTTATTATAGAAGCAACAATATATCCGTGTCTTGTTTAACAATGTTCAAATATCGTTACTATTATTGCTTTATTATCATGTTTTATTATTGCCCTAATCTAACTTTGTATATGTATTAAGTATGTCTATAATAATATATATATATTATATATATATTCTTAGAGCATAAAAGCTCACTAACATAACTTTTTATTTATTCTTTACAATTTATTTATTTCATGCAACTTTATTAAGATTAGTCTTTCTAGTCTTAGACTTGCCTTATCAAGTCAGAACAATTTTCTTTTCTTTTTTCTTTCTCTTATAAGACTTGTTCATATCTCTAGTCCGGAAGTCTTGATGAGAACTAAGACTTCCAATACTTGACTTTATTTAGATGTTCTTTTGCTTATTTAATTTTCTACATCACTTATTTTCCATATAAGTTATTATTCTCTTATAATGTAATATAGTCATATGCACATGATCATGCATAATCACTATGTTGTTGTATAAATAAAAGGATTTTTTTTCTTTTATTAAAAATTTAAAACTAAAATCTTTACAAAAATAATCTTTGGCACTTAAAGTTTTTGTTTAAAACTTAAGAGTATAATTTAATAATATCCTTTTCAAAAATTTAAATAAGCTCATCATAGACTTTAAGAGTTAATGTTATGTAAAACTTTTTCCAAAAACACAGTTATAAAGTTCTTACACTCTTTTTTTAAAGATAAATTTATTATTAAATCTTAATGTTGATAATCTTTTCATGTACAAGTTTTTCTTAAAAACTTATTTAAAAAAGAACCCATACCAACACCCTAACAAACACTAGGAGCTAAACAAATTTTAAGTCAAGTAAAATCAACTCATTAGTTAAAAAGACACTTAGAAAAGTAATATTGTTAAACAACCTAGAATAACAAGTTCTAAAAATATAAAAGCTTTTTTTTTTTTTTATAAAGTCTATGGTAGTATGATATAGAAAGTACTCATATAAAATAACCTAAAAATCTTAGTTGTCATTTCAACAATTTACAAAGGAAACTTATAGATTCTATCTTTTAAAGTCTAAAGAAGATTGTTTTATGAGAAACCATAGTTAGACAAAAACACTTGAATCATGCATGTAATGTGAGTTTATATATGTATAAAAAGGATTTTCAACTCTATAAATACCTATGTATTTGCTATGGGATTTTTGGTTAATGAAAAGCTTAGAAAAATATATTTTAAGGGCTGGAATTTTCATAACAATCCTGTAACGTACTTCTTTGAGACCCAAATGGATTTTAATAATAAAAATAACTTTAGAAATAGATAGATCTTTTCGAGTAGGTAGAAAAAAACATATAATATGCAAAATTCCGAGTTAAACTGAGCAAGATATGGCCATTTTAAATTGGAATTTCTTGTCATCCGAATTTTGACAAAAATGATAAAATAGATTTAGATGGCTTAAGTAGACTTTGGACGAAATACTAATTCGGGTATTTCTTTTGTTTAGGTAACAAGGACCAAGACCTTCTCTTTCCCAAAGATTACTTCGACAGATAGAGATTGACATGGTCGAGTAAGTTTTCCTTTATGTTTTATGTATTCACACACGTGCTCATAGAATAGAGCACTAGATATTACGAAAAGATAAAAAGTGATATGCATGTGGGTTATCATGGGAACTATGTATGTGATTCGTTATGTGTGATCAATAAAGATAAGTATATCAGAGCTCGATTGGTTGATTAATATAAATTGCCTCTATGTATATTGCTATGTGTGTAAATATTGATTGATTACCTTAAATGAATTAATATCGAATCAGAAATTCCTTAAAACTAAATTGCTCATGCGTATCACTTAGAATATCATCTTTGCATTTTGCTGCTACTCCTCAGCGTGGGACCGGAAAGGTAAGCTACCTAACTATATCTTGAGGAATTAGGACGTTTGGGGAATACGACCTACTGATGTAGCCGAGCCAAATCGATCGCTTTGGGCAAGGAAAGCCTGGAGACTAGTAGTACGGTTGATTGAAACCCTAAGATGCACACAAATTCCAAGGAGGTCGATTGGGACACATTCAAAGCATTCCCTAACCCCGAATGGAGGGCACAAATCCATTCTACATATAAAACTGGATAGTCGTATGTATTGTTTGATCATATAGTTGTTGCATTTCATATGCTTGCTAAATGGACTTGTTTGATTGCTTTGTTATAAATACTTTTGCGTAAGGATTATTTTACTAAGCTCGTTATGCTTACTTCTCAATAGATTTCTGATGTTACAGGATCATTATTTTTGCATCTGAGACCACCCTGACCGTCTGGGTAGAACCTATGCTTTTGGGAAGCTTTTAAAGGAATTTTATTTGAAGACTTTAGATTAAATTTCCTTTAAAATCTTCCAGTTTTAGTTATCTATCTTAGTAAGACAATATTATTTTGGGGATTTATCAGGAGGATGCTTCGATTCATTACATTGAAAGCATGTGATGGTTTTTCTCTTAGATTTTGAGGAGACGACATCTTCCTTCTTCTTCATCTTCTTGTTCACCTTCCAAAACATGGTGAACTTCCTTGTAAGCTTGTTAAGCTCTTCACCATCTTCTTCCTCAATTTTCTTCTCTTCACTTGAGCTTACACTAAAGCAAGAGACTTTTAGTGCAATTTCCTTCTTAGTTAACTCCTCTCTATGCTTCTTAATCATTTCATGGGTCTTGAAAGTTCCAAGAAGTACTTCGTTGCTCATTTTGCTCAATTCGTGTGTCTCTTCAATGGTGGTGTTTTTCACCTCCCTCTCCTTTTGTTAAAGACCTAAGAATTTTAGAATTTATCTCTAACTTAGCATATGTCTTGCAAGAATAGACAATTGATTCATAATATTGATGAATCTATCATGAATTTTATCAATTGTTTCATTAGTCTTTATTTTAAAGTTTTCAAATTCACCACAAAGAAGACTAATTTTAATATCTTTTACTCTTATAGATTCTTCATAGATATTTTCAAGATTTTCCTAAATTTCTTCAACCAATCTACAAGTCCAAATTCTACTAAAATCACTCTCATTTAAGCTATAATACAAAATATTTTTTACAACTTCATTTAATTGAACTTTCTCTTTTTTGACCTTAGTATAGTTAGATTCATTTTTTCCTTCAATAATTGCGGGACCGTTTTCTACAATATGCCATAGAGATAAGTTTTGTGCTTTAATGGAAATCCTCATTCTTCATTTCCAATATGCATAATTTGTTATGGTTAAGATAGGTGGTCTATTTATTGCTTGTCCTTCCATGAGACTTAAGGAGTTACCAGCCATGATCTTAAACTCTAGATGCGATTAAGCACTTATCTCAGAGTTATTGCTCTGATACCAAATGAAAATGCACTAGAATATACTCAAAAGGAGGATGAAGTGAGCATTTGACCTGAAATGTACAAATAATTAACTTTTATACAACATATCGAATTAAACTTTATTGCAGCGGATATAGCAATAACATATTATAATATGAAATATAAAAAAGATAGGAATAAAAAATTTAAGCCAAATTTAACGTGGAGTTCGGCCCACTTCCTACTCTCCACAATCACCACTAGCCTCCAATCGAGGGCTTCACGCACTTTATTCATATCACATATACACAAGCTCAAATTGAGCAATACATCGCTTACAACACACAAAAAATAAAATATTTCCTGTCACCCACAAGATGCTTAAGAATAAACACTTAAATATTTTTATCTCTCTTTACAGATTTGCAAATTAATGAATAAGAGTATAAAGATAATGAGAGATTTCTCTTATTTGTATGTTTGCAAATAAAAGATCTTAAAAAGATTTGCCACTTCACAGTTTTTTTCTTTTTCACCACTATCCTATCTTGGATCTCCAAAGGAATAAATATTTATAATCTTGAAAAGTTCAAATGTCCATTAGAGGCAACGTCTTTAAGTCGCCAAGCATTAAATACACGTAACTTCTCTTTTATGCCACATGGGCTCCATATTTAAACTACCATGCCTCAAGACTTTGTTGCACCTTAATGTGTCGAAACTTATTTTTTACTCTCGACCAAGTCTCTGATTCTTTAAGCCTTGAATTCAAACTTATTGTGCCTTGATGAATGTCGCGCCTTAAACTTGTCGCACCTTGGATTTAACCCTCAACCAAATCTATGCATCCTTGAATTCATCAAGCCTAAGTCTTGAGCTTGTTGCACTTTAAATGAATAAACTCGTTGAGCCATCGACATTACCCACGACCTAGCTGTGCTCTTTAATTTCATCAAGCCTGAGATTTGAGCTTGTCGCGTTGTGACTAATTAACACATTGAACCCTCGATGTAACCCGTAACCAAAGTTGTGCTCTTGATCTCTTCATGCTAAATCCTGCACAATCTCCAGAGAATAATATATACAAAACATATTTATTTTCTAGAATATAATTCATGACATTTTTCAATTGATTAAGTATATTTTAATACAATTGAATTGTTAATTGTGCAACCAATTGTCTCATCAAAATCCATATTGAACATACAAGTTCAACAGTTCGTCCTTCCTTTTTCTTCTTCTTCCTTCGTTTGACCTAATTTACCTCACACACAAACACAAACCCTAGATTAGCTTTAGTTCATAAACGAAAAACAAAACTTATAGCACCGAGTAGTTCATAAAAAATACAAGCTAGATCTATAGGCATTCAATCAAGAAAATATTTCGTATAATCTTTTAACTCAATCCTAAATTATGTATTGTGTATCACAAGGAAGAAAATTGGGAAGAGACATTACCTGACCTTGCGGCTGTCACGCCCCAGAGGGTACCCTAAACGTGGCAGTCCGCCGCATATAATATTAAAGCTAATGAATGACAACCTTAGTCATGCAGGAGCTTCGATATCACATGCAATGTGTGCTTCCAAGATAGTAGGAGACTCATAGGGGTATTACATTTAAGTAGATAATAAAAGCAAGCAAGAATTATATAAATAAATATGAAATCTTTATTTAAATAACAAACACTTACATCATCTTAGGGGCATTCCCCCATCTTAAAATGGTCCATTAACAAAGTAACTATAACATAAATTTACTATAGAGATCTTCTTAGAAGTCTATGTTCAAAACTAAATACATATAACTTCTTCCAAAAACTCCTAGTAGCTTTGGCTCATACCTGGCATACGGGGCTCCTCGATGCCAACAAAAAATAATCATACTGTAACAAAAAGCTATAGGGGTATAAGCAAATCTAGTTTAGTGAGATAATTCCCATCTACAAGACATTTCCATAAATCAAATGGGTATTTAAACAATCATATGAAAATGCACCAAACACATGAGCAAACAAAATACATAAGATTAACCGAAAATCATGTGTAGCGTGGATTTTTCGCCCTCTATGTCGAGGGTTGGGAGGTTACAGTCCCATACGACCATCAATACTTGAAGATTTACGGGCTCTTGCTTGCCCTGTAGACTTTCTGGCTCCTACTGGCCCGTGTAGACTTTTCGGCTCCTACTAGCTACCACTACTACGTCCTCATTTTCCCACACGAAGAATAGTAGTGAAACAAATGTGATTCACAAATATGATATGCATGAATTATTTTCAATATAAGTTTAACTAGATAATGTTGAGTTCAAGTTAAAAGTGATCAAAAACAATATTCATCATATTAATGCAAGAATCACAATTTAATTATCAATTCCTCTTTCGATATTCTTAACTTATATTCAACCAATCATAAATTCAAATCACACAATAATTTTATCTTTTCCTTAATTTCTAGTGCTACTACCTACAAGCACAAACAAGGAAATGTAACTTAGTAAATGATTAACTTACTCCATGTTGGTAGCTTCCTAATGGAAGTAGTCTTCTAGGAAAGTGATCTTGGTTCCTCCTTCGCCTAAACAAGATAAAATACCCACAATGAGTCTTTCATAGAATTTCTATTCTTGAAAACTCCAATTTTATCGTAAAATCGCAGTAAAATTGGATTGGAGGAAATTCCAACTTAAAATGGTCATAACTTGCTCATTTTAACGCGGAATTTCGCATATTATATACCGTTTTCTATCTATTTGAAAAGATCTATCTATGTCTAAAACTATTTTCATCAAACTAAGTTGTTTGGGTTCCGAAAAAGTGGTGACCAGATTCACCACGAATTTTCGCAAACTTGAATTCCTTCTTTTAACAAAAGCTCATTTTGAAGAGACAGATATTATAATAGCTTGTAAAACTTTGAAATGTTGATACGTATATTTATTGACTCATATCAAATGTATGAAGTTAATGAAGTTGTCTCAAACTATGAATTTTTGTAAAAGTAAAGTTTTCTAAAGAAAAGTGGAATTTTTTGAAAAATTCTTCTTATTTTTGTTAGAGAATATTTCAAGTTATGAGTAAATTCCTTTTCCTCTAAATTTTCAAAGAATGATTTAGTTTCTAATACTTCTTGAAAATAGAAGTAATTATTTTATTTTCATGAAAAGAATTTCTTGTTGCTTGATGAAAAGTGAAGTTTTAGCAAAACTTTTGTTTACTCCAAAAAGTTCTTTCTATGTTATAAAAATTCCTACAACTCCTCTAAGTTTGTTAAGATGACTTTAGTTTTAGAAAAAAATTACTTCCCACTTTTATTTCTAGAAAAGAATCTTTATTTTAAGAAAACCTTTCCTCATTTATTTTTGTTGAGACAAAAATCTTATGTTCATGCATGAATATGAATCATAAGGTTATGAAAACATAAAGAAACATAATAACTTAAAAGAATAAGCTAGTAAAGAATAAATCAAGTATTGGAACCTTAGCTTCATCAAGGTATCCTGGGACTAAGAATAGATTCCATAAAGAAAAAGAAAATGTTTTGACTTGATGAGGACAAGTCTAAGACTAGAAAGACTAATCTTAAAGACAACACAAAAGTAAATAAATTGCAAGGTAGTAAATAAATTGCAAGGAAAGTAAATAAATTGCAAAACAAATGAGCTCGTATGCTCTAAAAGATATATATATATATAGCTACATAGATATATTTAGTAATCATATATATAAAAGATAAAGAAATTAGATCATGAACAAAAACAAAGTATGAACCTATTGTTGCTTTCTTTAACCGTCATGGTTTAGAAAACACACACTAAGCTCATACTAAGTAAATGAACATAAAGAAGACTTGAAGAATTTTTACCTAAGAGAACTAAAATTGAGAGAGCTTTGAGAGAGAATTCTTGGAGAAATTTTGAAGAGTAACTTTGTGTATGGAAGGTGTGAAAGAAGTGGAAGGAAGAGGGGGTATTTATAGGAAAATGTGGGAGGTTAATTGTGTTAATTAAATAAATGAAAATAAAACAAATTGGAGAGGAAAGAGGAGGGGGCCGGTGCATCCTTGAGTGTAGTGAGGGAGAGAAATTATTTTTTTGTATTTTTGTTAATGAAAAGTAAGATATGAAAGATGTGAAGTTGTATTGGAAATGAAAATTATAAGAAAGTAGAGGATGGTTTGTAAGAGTAGATTGTAAGAAAAATTAGAGATAGATGAATAGTTAAATAGTAAAATAGTGTAATGTAAAGTAGACATGACAATTTAAGTACGGTAGTAAGAAAATACGTATAATTGCGATATCTGATATTTTTATTTACCGAAAATTATGAAATTGATATTTTTGAAAATCTTATATTTTTATGAGTCTAACGGTATATTCGGAATATTTTTACTATTTCGAGTCCCAAGATACGTTTTTCAAGAACTGTGTCCAATCGGGTTCAAAACAAGTTGTGGTTTGACTAATATGATATTTTTAAGCTTTCTCAGGTTATTACGAACTATTCTATATACTGAACTCTTACTAACTTTCCTAGGGTTGCTTAAACGGGAATGCCGAACCTGAATGATTGCAAAAGAGTAAGGTTTTATTGACTTTGGGATTCCGGTTGACTTTCTAATTAGGTTTTAAGCTTAAATAAATCTCAAAACTTTAGGGGTTTATAGCGGCCACATTCATTTAAAGGCAATATACGAGGGTTTATTTTTCTTATCTTTCTTATGTTGTGTTTTATACATTAGTTTAGTGGGTTGAACTTGAATTTATATTGAGTTAGACTGTCATTTTAATGGGTCTTACCTAATATTCATAATAAAGAAGTTTGGTCTAAGCTATGAATGCTAACAATAATTGATGTAGATATAATTAACCAAGGTGAAACGGAATCGCTATTATGTTTTGTGAAGATGAAATCAAATACCCTTTATATTATAAATTTCTTTTGGTTTTTTAAGTTTCCCTAAAATCCCTAATGAGGTTGTTAAAGAAGTCCTCCATTGATTTTGGAATCGAGAGATTTATATTAATTGACTCATGTGTCCCATCAAGAGAAGACTTATTTAACAATTTTAAAAGGGTTTTTAAATGACACTACAAAATAAAAAAAATACAAAGAAAATATAATATATAGAGATGTATTATTCAACAAGTTTGTAAATTCATCTAATAAGGCAAGAGACATCTAAGTCACAAATTATCACCATTTTACAATTTTGTTTTGTTTGTATAACCTTGAAACATATAGTAAGATTATTTTCAAATAAAATTGATTGTAAGAGCTTCCAAGTCATATAAGATTTCATCAAAATCAATGATCATATTCAAAAAGTTATTCATGATCAAAATTATTATATATAAATAAATTTTTTATTTTTAAAATAATATCAGTTAAATATCCATAATTAATTATCAATCAACTAATATATGATTTCATTTAGATTTTAAGATAATATATTAATTAAGAAAAATAAAATATTTCTAATGAATTAATTAATGATTGAATACTAAAATGCATCAAAATTAGAGTATAAACACTTAAATACAATTAAAATTAAATTACATACACTAAAATGCAAAAAATATAACAATCTTTAACTTTTCTATTAACGGAAACACTAAGTTAAAACTAAATTAAAAGAACAAGCACTAGGTCACTAAAATTAAAACTTTAGATAGTAATTTGCCAAAAATAAAAAATAAAAACACTCCTGATGTCTTTATCCCATTTATATTGAATAATTATAGCCCTATACATCCCCTTATTAAAAGTATTAATTAAATTCCTTTAATATTTGAAAATATGTAAGAATAATGATAACAAACAAATGTGTGAGAATTTGATTTTTTTTTCTCTTTTTAAGAATAGAGTAAATATCCATCATCATCTAAAATCAAGACTCCGTTTGAATTGTCTTATGTAATTTATCTATGTGCAAATCTTATATATGTGTTTCTGTTTGAACTTTGTTTTATTTAAATATATGAAACAGTTGATCAACTTAACAAAGAAAATTAATACGTAAATGACTGTTGACTATGAGGACAGCTCAGAGATTCGCCTCGTTACTTTCTGCCATACAACTAAATAATATAAAGTTTACACCTAGCGTAATAATGAATTTGTATGGGGTTTTCAACCAGTTTGTCAATCACCTATTAGTAGTGTGACAATCTCGAAAAATGTCAATATGATGGCACGCTAGGCATGTTGTTACAGAAAGGTGCTGTAGGGGAACAAGCAATCTCAATGTTGATGGTTCTTCGTTTGTTTTTCCTTGATTTCTTCATTTAATATTTCTTAAATTAATTTCAATATAGTTTCGACTTTTCTCTTAACCTCCAAAATTATGTAAGTGAAAAAGAGAAGTGTCAATTTGTAGAGTTTTGTGCTCAATCTCGATTATGACTTCAAGGTCAATGGACGAGACAAGCTGCTCATACATTTGTTGGGTTGTTTCTATCAATTAAGACACAAGATGAAGCCTCTTTAATTATTTTATATATTCTTTCAGTAATGTAATGAAGTTACTCAATGAGCTTTGGTAAGCTCAGCTTCAATTCCTTCTGTAAAATAAGCCTATTGGAAAGGTTTAACCAGCCAAGGACGGTCGTGAGTTGTTGAACTAATTAGGCAATCCTTTTTCAAAACAACATCATTAGATATTCCAAAATGACACTGAAATGGATAGAACCAGTCTATGACACTGAAATAAATAAATCCAATTATAAAATTGCCTTCTATCAAAGTTATCCCAACAATCAATTAATCTAAAAATAATAAAAATAAATTTTAGATTGGTATCAACTATAGCACTATCCAAGGATTCAGCATCCTTATCTTATTCGAATTCTCTACTCTCATAATAAATTAAGCTTCCTGATCTGGCTCAAACTTTAGAATACCAATGGATATTACCTTCTCCTTATTTATTTATTTTTTTTTTTCATTTTTTAGCTAATACAACATAAAGGGGGAATCCAATTGGTATACTTGAAAGACTATAAGTAATGTCATTAAATTACAAGACCATTGACTTCTCCATATGTAACATTCTAGAACTCCACCCATTGATGTATTGTCCGCTTTGGTGAAATGCCGTAAGGTTTTGTCATCGGTGCCAGCTACTTTTTAGGAGGTCATCCATCCTAAGATTACTTTCTACTGAGCACGCTTAACTGCAGAATTTCGATCAATTCTAAGCCATTATACCAAAAGATGCATCGATGAATAAAATTTCATCATCTATATTTGAAAAGTATTACATACTCTTCTACTTATAGAACTGACATCCTCATCGGTTTCATTATACAGGTCTAAGACAACAACAAGCAGAAAAGACACTCATCTACTTTCAACTGGTGAATTACTCTGATATCACCTATAATATCCTAGAACTCCGCCCACTAAGGTATTGTTTGCTTTTGACAAAACGCCACATAATTTTGTCCTTGGTACCAGCTACTTTTCAGGATATCACATGTCCAAGGATTACTCTCTACTAAGCACGCTTAATTTTAAAGTTTTGATAAATTTCAAGCCATTACACCAAAAAGTACCTCCATGATTAAAGTTTTACTGCCTATATTTGAGGATAACAAATGGTATTTATTTTAACCCTTAATAAAAATACAAACAAGCCCATGCAACTTGAAAGTTCTTTATGTGAACCCAATTACGTTGGGATTATGATTAGTTGTTTGATCTTATCTTCCCTAAAAATCACCATCATTAATTGGTTGAGGGAAACGTTTTTCAATGACACGAGTTTTCTATTATATATACTATTTTGTAATCTAGGTTGTATGCTATCAATTTCTGCTTTGATAAATAAAAAAGAACAAGTCAAAGATCATGGTTACTACGTAAATGGATCTAGCCGGTTCCTGCTTTCGTCCGCCGTCAATAAAATAAAAGCTTGATTGAGTGAAAATAAACTACGTCCTTTGACCCTGATGATTTGTTTATAAAGTGATGTGCATTAGAGTTAAGCATATGTTATTCAGCAACTTGTGTAGTGAAATAAAATTATTGTTGACGTAAGTTTCTGCAGTTTACATTTGATTTTAATAAACGACCTCATCCAATAATCTGGATGATGTCGCCGTTATAACCGGCTCACGTTGAGAAGACACCGATGGGCCTAGCAATATCCCGTTCGATTTTTTTTTTTAATTTTTTTTTCTTTTTTCCTTCCTAGTGCTGATTTTGATTTGAAGATTATATATTATACATAGTACATACAACTCATAGATTTACTAAAGAAAATTATTTAAGATGTGGCATAATTACTAATATTTTAATTTAAATATTGGTCGTATATGGTCATTGGTAATCTTTTTATATTTTCATATGGAATGCTATAGTTAAGAAGAATTTAAAACTCTTTATAAATATGTAAATGTCATAATTTTTATCAATATTTTTCCCACAATGCATGTTTCTTGAATAAGTTTATGAAATTATGTACTAATACTTAAAGCCCACGATTCATGCATGGATTTTAATTTTAGGTATATATATATATATATATTTATGAAAGGTAATATTTACTTAAAAAATTATCACATATAATGGATTAATTATGTATGTACATAAACTGTTTTCAATATATGTTATATAATTACATCCATTTTATTTGGGTATTGTATGACTACCCGTAGTTATTCCATAATTCTACATGAAATATTATATCATTCAGGATAGTCATAACTCTAAAAGAATCCACAGCTATGATTATTTTATAGTTTTTGGCACCCATAGCACAAGTATATAGAGTAATTCGGCGATTCAACTCGATACTTCTGAAAAACGAAATGTAGGGTAATTTAGTAATGCCATCTCCTTTTTTAAAAAAAAAAAAATTAACTTTTTCCTCCAATTGAGCAAAGCCAAATCTACCAAGTGAACCAAACCTGGTGAACCCATAGACCCTCTTATATTCGGTCAATCAGTTTTTGTAGAACAAAAACTATACAGCATACGTAACTCTCTATCTCTTTCTTGGAGCTATCTCCCCCTCTCTCTTTCTTATTCAAAGCAGTCTCTTTAGTTGTTTGTAAGAAGCAAGGAAATTATTCTCTTTCTTTTCTTTAAGTTGTCTTCTATTATTTCTATTATGCTCCAACAAAAGGATTTAAATAAATTAAGGCTAAAGCCATGTGACATATTAGTAAATAGTTTCAACAAAGTAATGTTAAATACAATATCCACTCTAAAATGAAAAAAAAAAAATTGTAAGAGTTCTTAAAGTAAATGTGTCTTTAAAGAAATGGTGGAAATTAGAGGAGATAGGATTCTACGGCATTCTTCTTCTTCTTCTTCTTCTTCTTCTTGGTTTGAAGTGTTGGCAACCATGTTAAAGACATATAAAAGGTATGTTAGTATCTATCACGCCTCAAAAGAGGACCTAGAAGGATTAACCTAAAGTCATCATACCACATGTGTACTCGTAATATGAGAACCATCGTGCAAGTCAGGTTACAAGACTCTACTTAATAACTAATATCTCTTACTTAAGTGATACATATATATGCAATAGTATTATTGAATTTCAACTATAGAAATCCCATTTTTTATATTTTACCAAGATCGTAGAGAATCAGTATCCCTTACCAAACAATAAAAATGAGGTTTCAATATTGCAACATATAAAGTCTCAATTGTTTATATAGTTTATTTATTTTGCATCCTAGATTCAATATAATTTATCTCTAACTTTAATAAAGTCTGATGGAAAAGCACTCTTTACACATTCCTAGCTCAATCCTAACTAATATTATTCCTGCACAAAAACTGCTGGGGAGTGAGCGAACCACGAGCTCAGTAAGATAACCTGACCAAACCACACAACATGCAATAACAAACAAGTTTAATTAACAAGCGTATGTTATGCAACAATCAACCATATGAACAAGTACAAGCTTGGATATCCAAAATCCAAATAGGATGTAAATTTACGTCCTCTCATCGAGGTTGGAAGGAAGCCATTGCAAGCGATATACCATACCTAGGATAGTTAGAGAACCCAGGAAAAACGGGTACCTTAAACTGTTACAAATTAATTTAAAATATTTCACTCTTATCCTTGGAACAAAGAAACACCACTTAAGTATTAGCCCTTTCATGTCAATACCACGAGCGACATTCCTTTGATGCCAATTAGTTCCCGTGGAACCAAATGAAACAAGATACTCTTGGAAGAACTAAAAGAATTTCATCTAGAAAAACCAAGCATGCCACCAGAGAATCGAAATACTAATACGTAGTAAGGTCACCACTTCTTTAAAATCAAAACATGCATATGATGCAATGCATGTCCATCTTCATTAATGGTACTAATAGTTTTTAGTTATGTTTAAGATGATCATACAATTCACATACAAACATCTACATGCTTTATACAATATTTATCATACAATAGAATAATCGCTAATATTATGATAATTTGGCTTTCAAGCATACACCAAACATCATGCATTATTCCCAATCCCGTATGCATATTAGTTGAATATATTATTTCAAATGCAACTATACTGCAAGTACAAACAATGTGATAAAGTCAAAGTTACCCACCTATCGTCCATGCTAAATTGTCATAATATACTACTAGAAGTCTAATGACTGTTCTATTTTTCCTATAAAATAAGATAATATATATTTTTTATTACACTATTGTTCATAATGCTTTCAGTTATACTTTGTGTGTCCTAAATTTAAGTTTCGATCATTTTAATTCACTTTATTTTCTTAGGTTGGAGTTTTGAATTTTATAAGGGTTAGTCTTCTTCGACAAGATTTGAAAATTCATGTAAATATTTTTTGTAAGAGAATTCTTCCTAAAATTCATATGCACTAACTTTAATTGTATAATTTTAGACTAGGTCTGTTATTTCCATTTTAACTTTGTTTTAGTTAATGAATAGGCGTTTAAAAAGCTTATTCTGAGTGTTACATGATATTTGACTTAATTATTTGTAAATTTCATTTATTATTTCTTCGTTGTCAACCTTATATGTTTTATGTTAATTGAAATTTTTATTTTTTGTTACATTTAGTATTTAGTTCTTTAATTACTTTTCTAACATATTCATGGATTTCTAGAGTTTGAATACATATCAATATTTACTAAACTTAAATTTTATTTCATCGAGTAATTATAGAGTTTATGTTTAATAGTTCAGTATTTTATTGTCATCATCATTATTATTATTATTATATCGTTTGTTAGTTTGGTCACTTTATGGTAACTAATATTTATTTTCTAATATTTAGTTTCATCATGTTTCTTTTGATTTTATTTCAAGTTATTTATCCGTTATTTTTAGGAATCACATTATTTGTAATTTTAACTTATTCTAACTTCCATCCTTATATATTCACCTATATATGAAATAATTATCATACAAATTTTCATAATATAATCTTTTCATTTTAATGTAAAAGCGTTTCTTACATATTAAAGTTTAATCACTTCATAATTGTTTAAACATACTATTCTTAAATTATTTTTATTTATTTATTTATTAAGTTTTGGTTTTCTTTATTTGTGTGTGTGTGTGTTGTGTGTGTGTACATAAGTGAAATTGCACAAAACAAACTTTAGGAGAAATTTGCATGTACGTCGGCATCAACGTTGCCAGCATTAAATTCCAGTTTTCTATCGTACTTGTAAATTTTACATGTTCCAAGTTCCAGCACACATTGGCTCCAAAGGCCGTTAGTGTATCCACGTACACCGCTGGTATAGAAATTTACGCCGTCGGCATTCATGCAAATTTTACACAAAATAAAGTTTTACTTAGCTTCTTTCGGTGAAGGCCAACTCAAAGGCCGCCGGCTTATCCTCATACGCCGCCAGCCTTAGTGGTTTACTCCGTTGACATAGTGCCAGTGTAGGCACTGTTTATCGTCTTCTTCATTTTTTCTTGGTTTGAATTCTATTTGTCTTATATTTTATATGTATTATGCTTAGTGTTTTAACTATTTCAAGTGTTTCTTCATAATCCCTAGCTATTGTTTATGACATATTATCATATATAACATTTTCATATATTACCTAGTTTAGACTGATGAAGTGATGTTGTATTCCTCCCCAAAGCTTGACATGATCCTGAGTTGATAAGAACATGATTTAAGCTAGGGTTTAATACATAAACTAACTTGAAAACGGATTTAACTTATCTTACTTTGTTGCTTTCCCAAGTTTGTATTGTGTTTATGGTTGAACTATTTTATGGTTGTGTTTATATGGTTTTGTTAGCTGAGTTTGTTTGTGTTTTGTGTACTGTTTTGTGTGTTTTTTAATGCTTTGTTTTGTTGTTAATCATGTTTTATAAGTAAGAGATAGTTGCATTTTTTGGACAAGAAGGAGGCTTTTTTTCTCCACCGAAGTCCCTTTTTCTTGCATGATTCCCCTTGGCATTGATTGTGTTGCTTACTTGGCCAAATTTGGTTAGTTTATTCTTAGTCAATTTGACCTTGTTGGTTACAAGTTTTGGGGCAAATTGGCTAGATATTTTGGCTGTTGTTATTTGGAGAATTCTCAGCCATAAACACATCCCTTTTCCATTGAAATTTGAGCAAATAAGAATATAATATTATTTAATTAATTATTTATCTTAGTTTTAAGATAGTTTATCAAGCTAGAACAGTACAAATATGTCAGTTATTTAGAGTTCTATCTCTAAAAATTTTTATAAAGCTTTTAATATTTTCTAGGCTATTATTGAGTTCAAATTTGAGTTTAAATTTTACGCGATTAGGATTTTCTAGGTCCAGTAAGCTAAATTAGGATTTTAGCTCCCATAGGCTCAAAATTTTCTAACTAAAACAATGGTATAATCTACATCTTTGTTCGAAGTCTAGACTATTAGTTATAGATATGTTTTCACTCTTATTGCGTATTTATAATACTAGCGTTTCGTCTTTTGGTTATCATTTTATAGCCAATATTTTCTATAAAGGGGTTATCTTTTATTATTTTTAAACGTAGAGCTACTTTTAATTATATCTTGAGTTATTTTCTCAAGTTATGAAATCTTATCTTTGGTATCTATTGGGGTCAAAAAATTTTCTATTCAGGTTTTCAATTTATAAATGGGTTTATTATTACTCATAAATTTATTCTAGAAGTTTTCGTGGGTCATAAGTTGAATATCTATTTTACATTTACTACTCTATTCACTTTACTAGTTATTAAAAATTCTTGGGGTTATAAAATTAAATTAGGATTTTATTTTCTATAGACTCAAAATTTTCTAACTAAAATATTAGTATAATTCAATTATTTATTTAAGGTTTAGATTCTTTAGTATTAATTAGTTTTTTATCTTTCTATGTATTTTATTATTCTAATGATTTATCATTGTATCATTATTAAAATCTTATTTTTCTAAGTATTGAACTTAAGGAAGTTGATTTTGAATTTTACAATAACGATCGGTTTATCATCGATCATTATTTGTTTAAAGTTATGAAAGTTATAATTTGCATTTTGAAATTTTATTGGCAAGGATTCTAATTTTTCTAATTGTAATCAAATTTGTTCACGTTTAATATTAATAATTTTAAATCGCAAAAAATTGGGAGTGTTTTCTGTGACTTTTTATTATAGTTATTCATGATTTCATATTATATTTTTAATAATTATTATTATTGGGTTACGTAAAATTATAGGAATTATAGTATGTCTCCCTTGTTACTTGATGAGTCAATTTAACATTTGATTTAGTTTAAAGCGAAAGAATCTTGTTAAGGTTTGTTGAAATATGTGATGAATTACTTGTCATTATTCTACAAATCTAAAAATATAAAATTGTATTTCTTTGTTACAATTAATTGATATTATTGTAATGGATAATTGAAATTGGATTTGTGGAAGACAAATTAAGTGGGTTGTAATATACAATAAATGTTTTATATAGAAGGATAAAAGTGTCATTTGATTAAAAATAAGAGGATTTTATGACCAACCATAATATCTAATTTAATGATTGGTCACATGATGGACACATAACGGAAGACGGAAAGTTGCAACTGAAGACTGCTAAGGTAGGCCAACAACGTAAACCCAGTGTCCTACCAACATATAGCCAGACTTTTTTCAAAAAAAAAAAAAAAGATTTGAGAGCAAATGGCTGCCAGCTTACTCTTGTAAGCCGTCAGCCTTTCCTATTCGAAAACCAAAAGGTTTTCATGAATTTTTTTTATAACCTATGCTTCCCTCTTCTTCAAAACTCATTCCTAAATTCTTTCTCTCTATAATCCTCACTACAAAGGAGATCAAGAATTAAGATTAAGATGAGTTGATCTCTTGAATTCTTTAGAAACTTAAAGGAAAGGATCTCTCTCTAAAGTGTATTTTTGAATCCAAAGGAAGAATTGGAGAGAAACCCTGAGTCTAGTTGGTGAGTTCAGTTCTACAATAAAAGGAGGTCAAGATTTCCATATTCTAAGTAAGTATGAAACCTTTTATATTTGTGGTTACGTAAAAGAGTTCTTTTTGAAGCTGTTTGGATTGCATTTAAAGGAATTTTGAAGAAAAACCCTAGTTCTTGTGGGAGACTTGTGTCTTTGCAATCAAGAGGAATTTAAGATTAAAAAATTATAGGTATGTATGAATCTTTTCTCTTTTATGGGATTGTAGAAATGATCATGTCTAATTTTGTTTGAATTATACTGAAGGGAGTCATAGTTGGAGGAGTTTTGGAAAATTTTTGTTATGTTGGAGATTCTGTTATCAAAAGTTTAAGGTGCATGTTAGTTAGGGTTGATAGTTCTTTCCATATTAGGGTTTATGTAGTAAAGGTATAATTTTTTTTCTATCAAATTATATTGAGAATGAGAAATTGTTTATACGATCAGGTGTTTTGGTGAATTAGAATTTCTGCCCCTAAAAGAGATTTCAAGTACGACCTTACTGTGCTTGTTATTTGTGCTTGTAGGTTGAGAATTATAAATTGACATAACTTTTATCTGGTTTTAAAATTTAAATTTGGCTGCTTGTGCTTAGCTACTATTAGTAAAGACTAGGTAAACTATGATACAGATTATGGTACCCTGATGATCTATGTGTGGCATTGTCTTAAGTGGAGTTGCATAAAGAAATGATTTCGGTAGTTTAGGAAGCGGTACGAGTATGAGTACGGTACTCCGAGTGTGTGGGAGATTCCCAACACCATATATGTATATATTATCTATGTTAGACGCATGAGCTACTCCAGGTTTAGGACTAAATGCATATGGTTCTAAACTGTACTACTTATATGACTAATTGAAGATAATAATCCTGTGATTATTGCATTAGTTTATTAGGTTGTATGTGAACTGATATGAAGCATGTTCATATGCATGTGTTTGTAGTATAGTGTACTAGGCATTTGTGCTCATTCCTTTATCTTTTTTAGGAGCAAGTAAGGATACAATAGTATTTAATTTATCAGGATATGATGTCTTCATGGATTATGGGAGGACGATAGTAGACTGGATTATCCTACTAATCTTTAGAGAAATTTGGACATAAATATGGCTATTTGAATACTATTGGAATTATTGTCACGCCTCAAAGGATACCCTAAACGCGACAGTCCGCCACACTCGATATCTAAACTTAAGTATGACAACCCTAGTGACTCCATGAGTTTAAACACCAGGTGTAAGGCTTACGCTCAACATATAGGGAACCATACTTTGAATCAAAATAGCTTAAGAGGACATACATTGCGATAAGAATGTAAATCATAATAGTTATAACTAGATTAATCTATTACATGATCTAAAGGGCATACCTCCTTCAAAATATTAAGAGTCCTTAGGTCTACAAAAGTCTCTTACAGCAACATATATAAATATATAAGATTAAGGAGATTCTACTAGAAGTCTGTGCCTAACATCTAGGTTCCGACTTCTTCAAAAAGCTCCTTAAATTCCAAAAGATGTACCTGCGGAAAGTGGCATTTTGGGGATAACCATAAATAATCATACTACAACAGGAAACTATAAGGGTATAAGCTTACGAGCTTAGTGAGTTTCACTTCCAAATTAAATACTTCAACAAGCAATATAAATCAGGCAAGTTATATTAACAACCATATGAAATGCACAAGCACGTGAGCATACAATACATAAGACTTTTCGGGAGTCTTATGTTGAATGGATTTATGCCCTCCATTCGGGGTTAGATATTGCAGGCCCATACGACCATAGATTTTAATTTTTCTCATTTACATTGTGGTTGATTCAGGTGCCCATCCACTCAGAATTTGTAGTTGATACAAGTGCCTAGACCACTACCATTTCGATTCCAGCCATTACGCCAACATTCGAGCTTACAAGCCCCTCGTTGCCCAGCTATTACACCTTCTTCCCACAAAGGTGTAATAACAAATGCAATGTGACTCAACATATGGTATGCATGGTCAATTTGATTATACGATCATGGCATATTAATTAACGATTTATAGGCGATCATAGATATTGCAGACACTTTAATTCTATACTAAATCATACAATTATTTACAACAATTCTATTTCTATATCCTTATCATCAATTCAATCAAATAGAATTCACATGCGTATTCCAATTTTATCTTGCCCCAAATATAATGCCACTATCATTACAAACACAATCATAAGCATGTAATTTAAAGATAATAAACTCATTTTGCCATGGCGCGAAAATCCACTTAATCGTAATAGCCCTCAGGAAGGTCTAGTCCGTCTTCTAAGTCTCTTAATAAAAAAAAATAACTCCAATGAGTATTTCTATGAAGTTTGAGTGAACTTATAAATTATATTCTAATAAGTTCGTCAAAGTTCATCTAAGAGGAAATTCCAACTTAAAACGGCCATAACCTGGTCATTTTAACTCAAAATTTCTCATATTATATACCAATTTCTACCTATTCGATGAAAGCTATCTATTTCTAAAGTTATTTCCACCAAAAAAGGTCATTTGGTCCATTAACATTAGGGTACATAATGCTATACGAAGTTTCCATCCCACAATTCAACTTCTAATTTCAAACCTAGCATCATTCCAAAGCTTTGATAGGTACTTAGCTATCATTATATCTTGAAAGATTCAATAATATACGTATATAACTCAATATCATGCATGATTCATGGGTGTTGGTAAATCTATTTCCTCATGCACTTAGATAATGCTTAATAGGATGTATAAGATATTATTTTCCTAACTTGTTTCTACCAAGTGCATTATATGTACATGCATTATCTACAAGTCATTGTCATGAATGTCATGAGATGAGCTATCTATATGTATATCCTCAATGATATGATATCAAGAATTCTTTTAGAAAACTTTTGCTTTGCAAAACTTTTGAAATTACGAGACTTAAGAAAAATGGTTTTACTTCTTGCAAAATCATACTTGCTTTTATCAAAACTCAACCTTGATGACTTACATACCCAACACCTTCATTATGTTAATAAAATCCTTCATTTTGGAATTAGAAAATAGATGTTAAAATAGGTGGTCTACCTAGTTACAAATTTTACAAAATTTTTAAGGAATGAAAATATTATTTAATCTATTCTTTGAAACATTTCCTTATTTTAGGATTATACCTTGATAAATTTCATTTATTCTAGTTAAAATTTGGTCTTTATTACATATATTCCCCAGAACTTCTATTTTTCTATAAAAATCATCATTTTGGCATTTGGAAATAGGTGTTTAAATAGTGGTCATTTTTAAATCCGAATTTTGAAATTTCCATTTGAGATTGTTTCTTTTGTAAAACTCATTTAATCTTTCAAAAACTATCTCTTAATCAAACTTACTCCTTAAGGCTTCCATTTCTTTAATAAAAATCTTGTTTTGGGGTTGAAAAATAAGTTTTCATATATCAACCTTTCCTTCTTACGAATTTTAAGTTCGTTATTGGGATTGAAACATAACTTTTGTAAACTTTTCCTTGTTTTGAAAATATTCTTTAATAGATCTAAGCTTTACTCATTAAGATCACTCAGTTATGATACCTATTCCCTAAGCGTTTCATTTTTAATGTAAAATACACATTTTGAAGTTGAAAAATAGCTTTTCTAATTAGGGCTTCCTTTTTTATCCGAATTTCAAAAATCCATTTTTGTTGAAACCAAAATAGATCTTAAGCTTAACATTTTCCAATTATTATCATGCTATTACAAGTTATCTATGTGCATAAAACAAAAACCTAAGGCATTTAAGGACTCAAAACATCTAGATCTAGTTTATTATACTAATCATAAATGCATGAACACTATAATCATTATGTGGGTATGGTTAAATGATGAATACATGGACAAAACATTAATAATAACAACATAACTTAATAATAAAACAAAGTAATAGCAAAATAACTTAAATAACAAGATCTATAATATTGTGATGGCGAGGATCTCATTTTCAAGTGTTTCCACATCCCTAGCTTAAAGCTCATGAGGATTTTTGAATGGAATCACACATGAATGATCTTGCCATTACATGTTTTTAAGAGGATAAAGTATAAATCTATTACCTATGTAGGGTTTGGAACAAGAAATTTGAAGAAAATATGGAGTGTGTGTGTATGGGGGAAGGTCACGGCAACTAGAGAGGAGAGGAGAGAGTGTTTTGTAAAGTTTTTCCAAGAATGAAAATGAGGAAGGAAAGAAAATGAAAAGATGACATAAAGGAGTTTATATAGAAAAGTATGTTAGTGTTTGTTGTTAAATAAAATGAATAAATAAATAAAATAGAGAGAAAATAGAGGGAGGGGCGCCAGTTCTAATAGATGAGAGAGAGACAGAGTTATTTGATTTTTGTTTTGTGTAAAAAATTCAAATTTAAAAGAAATTTAAGTAATAAAAAGTATTGGAAAAGTAAATGTAAGAAAAATGATGAAATTGTAAGAATAGGTTGTAAGGATGTAAGAAATAGGTTATAGGTAGTTGTACTTGATGAATAGTTGATCAAAAATCAAAAAGTAGATTAGACAATTAAAGTACTGGTAGTAATAAAAATACGATAAAAGACTATAAATATAACTTTCATAATCCAAAAAATTTTATAACTGATATATTTGAAAATCTTATGAAATTACGAGTCTAATGGTACTAATAACATATTTTTAATATCTCGAGCCTCGGGACTCGCTTTTCAAAGTCTGCATCCGATTGAATTCGAAATAAGTCAAAAATTCACTAACCTGATCTTTTTAAGCATCCTAGTATTATTATGAACCAAACTACACTCTTCACTCATACTTCAACTTCTTGGTTTAGGAATACGGGGTTGTTGAATCTAAACTGCTAGGGTTTACTAAGGATTTGTTAACGTAGGGTTTTCTATTGACTTTCCAGTTTAGGTCTAAGTTCCAATTTACCCTAAAAATTAGGGGTTTACAATTATTATGTTTTCTTTTATGAACTCTAAAATTTTATGAGATTTTTATGTTATATTATGTTTTAATTATGTTGGCTTTGATTCATGCCAACTATGTTTTTCATAAGTTGTTATAAGATATTTATATTTTAAACCGATACCTTGGTATATGAGAGTGTGATGATATTATTTATAAAAGTAGATTAGTAGATTATGATAGCCTTGGCGTGTCTATCCTTAGTAAAGACACATGGCGGCTTATAATGCCTTCAAGTTAAGGCATTACAGCTTAGTTGGTATTGAAGCTTAGGTTTTGATCATATTAGATCTATGTTATGAACTCCTTTAAACGGTGAGCAATGATGAGTAGGGTAGTATATAATAAGTGTTGCTTATCTAGATTAGTTTGCTTAGTTATATGTGTAGTGTTATGATCTCTAAAATTAGATTTACTTTGTATTTCATGTCATGTGTTTGTTTATGACAGAATGCCTCTTAGAAGAAAAGCACCTAATGTTGGTTCCTTCAACGCTGGTAAGGAAAAGGTTAATGGAGGACCACCTTAGAATATGCCACTTGAAAATCAGTCACCTCTTGAGCGGTTGACTCAAATCTACCACCACCACCACCCCCACCTATGGGACAACAGATACCCCCTCCTGCAGGACAACAAGCACTAGTTGATGTGGCTCAATTAATGCAAGCCATGAATATTCTTATGGGAGTAGTTGGAGAGCAACATCAGACTATAAGGCAAGATGTTCAAATGATACAGGCTAATGTTGATGCTTGGAGGCAAGAGATAGAGGCAAAATGGGAATGGAGGTAATTGAGGTAATGGAGCCAGACCTACTGATGTACTGAGTCTTATCAAATTTGTGGACTTGGTATATAAATTTGAGCCCAAACTTGGAAGACCTTTGGATGCTTAGCTATAGATGGAAGAAGTAAAGAAGACCTTTTCTGCTTTAGACACACCTAAAAATAAGAAAGTGGAATATGCGTTATATTTTCTGATTGGAAGAGTAAACAGTTGGTGGTTGAACACCAAAAGACACATGAGACAGATTATAGCAAGCTTTTTACGGAGAATTCTTTCCAAAAAGTGTTAAGCAATAAATGTTGCAGGAGTACTACATTCAACAGTAAGGTAAGATGACTGTAGAAGAATATGATGCTAAGTTGAATAGGCTAATGAGATTTCTACCTAATGCTCTTAAGGAAAGTGAAGAGACCAAAGTGAGCAGGTTCATCACTGGATTGGAACTTGAGATACAACACAAAGTAAACTTGATGGATTTGACCAATTACTCTATTGTGGTCAATAAAGCAAAGATTGTCGAGCAAGATTTGAACAAGATGAAAAGCAAGGAGCCACAAAGAGGTCAAATCTATTTAGGAAAAAGACTAGCTTCTGGTGTTTTTAACCAAGACAAGGGAAAGAGGCCTAAGACTCATCAAGTTAGAGCTACAATTTAGAGTGCTGAGAGAAAGTGTACCAAATGCTTTGGGCCTTATGATATTAAAGATTGTAAATGGCTTGAGAATACTTGTTTTTCATGTGGTAAAGTTGGGCATAGTAACCAATTTTGAATAGAGAGTGTTGCTATTCCATAGTTTTACTACTCTAAATGTAGACAATGTGGACATAAGGCATTGATTGTAAAGCTACTGGAAGGTAGATGGTTCCAAGAGTTCATATAGGCCAAGCTTAAAGTATTCCGGGACAAAGAGCACCAGTTAAATTTTATGCCTTCTAACATAGGGACACCTCCAGTGTAAAGACTATCGAGGGTATGCTTAGTATACTCCTACATAGTGCTTACATTTTGTTTGATACGAGTGTCAGTTTTTCATACATATTTGAATCTTTTGTATATGTTTGTGGTATGTGTGTTGAATGTATGTCTCGATGTATCTCTATAAACACACCATTGGGAAGTGGAGCTATATTAAATAGAGCCTGTAGAGATGTTGATATAGAATAGAAGTTAGGCATCTACCTGTAGATATCACAGTATTGAATATAATGGATTTTGACGTTATCTTAGGTGTAGGCTTGGCTTTCGAAGTATCATGCTGTGCTTGACTGTCACAATATGGTAGCAGAATCTAACCTACTAGATAGAGATCAGTTTGTACATAAGTTGAATGGACAAAGATTACCACTATTACCTACATATAAGTTATGGGGAAAGTCATCTTTGGAAGCTATGATAGTAGAAGATAAATAGAAGTTAAATCCTACACAGATACCAGTTGTGTGTGAGTACCCTGAAGTTTTTCCAGTAGGTTTACTAGGATTGCCACTAGAGAGAGAAGTGGAATTCTGTATTGACTTGATGTTGGGTACTACACCCATATCAAAGACACCATATTGCATGGCACCAACAAAGCTTGCAGAGCTTAAAATCCATCTAGATGATCCTCTCAATAAGAAGTTTCATCAAACCTAGTCACCCTGAGGAGCTCCAGTTCTATTTGTGAATAAGAAATATGACAGTATAAGGTTGTGCATAAACTATAGAGAGCTGAATCAAGTAATTATCAAGAACAACTATCATTTGCCAAGGATTGATGATTTGTTTGACTAGCTGGTAAGAGCAAAGGTTTTTAAAGATTGATCTCAAATTAGGATATCACCAGCTACAGGTTAGAGTAGAAGATATTTAGAAGACAGCTTTTTGGACCAAATATGAGCATTACGAGATTGTAGTCATGTCATTTAGTCTTACAAATGCACCAACAATCTTTAAATGTTACTACACTGTAAACGTTAAACATGTGTCTCCATTTGAACCAACTATGCCTTACTAAAGTCTCTTCTTTCACAAATCAACCCATACCCTTTATTTATTATCCAAATAGTCTCCAATACTAGCGTTACTCACAAACCCATTATTTGTCTAATTTAAAATTAGATCTTTGGATTTCCATTTTTGTTCATGTTATTTGTCATTACTTTATGTAGTTATATTTCAATGTGATCAAATGAAATTTAATTTTCATTTAAAAATTGATGACAACAACCCCACCCCCCCCCCCCCCCCCCCCCACAACAACCCAAAAAAAAAGGACCTATGTTATTGTGAAATGAAATCCAATACTCTAGTCGGTTTGTTATTAAGGATATTGTACTAAATATTCATCTCATATGTAACTTAATTAATCATAATACGATTTCTAAGCCCATTAAGTCATCACGACCTTCATTGCCCAAGTGTTTTAATTGTATTCATCAGGATAATAAAGGGATAACTAAATAAAGACAAGAAATGTAAGTATATTAGACAGAAATATCACTTGATTGCGCATACATAAGAATAATGGAGGCTTAAATTTTTTTATGTGTAATTTTTTAAATAATATCTTCAAGTATATCTAGAATGGATTGACTAACCTTCATTGGAAAATCAGTTATGGCTAGAAGCACCAAAGTTTTATAATTGATCCCACAGATGTAGTACCTAAAATTTTAATACTATGCGTCCAATTAAAAGCATGAGCTATTAACGGAGAAAACAGCATTAATTAAATAAATAACAAGACAATTCAAGAGCAGCAGTTAAGAATTTAAGATCACTTGAAAGTTGAATTAATGATCCGACACCAATTAAGAGGAGCATCAAATTATGGAAAACGCAAATTACTTGAAGTCTCGTACAAGACGCAAACATACTCATCAACCGGACCACCTCGAATGCGACCTAACGTCCCAACCACTATTTAACAGAACCACCTAACGCAGCTGAACCGGATGGCCGCAGTTCATCCACGCCAAATTAGGTCCACCGCAACCCACATTGAACTTTGCTTTGAACAAACATCACGGATTTGACTTGATCACAGTTGCATTATAGTTTCCCAAGTGTGAAGTTCCTGTAAATCCCATACACAAAATTGAGGACTGCGCGTGATTGTTAGAATTACAAAGTTAATTTATATTATTTTTTAAATGTATTATTTAGTGAATTTTTTTAATAATTAAACAAATGCAAAATTGTTTAAGTATAAATACTCATAAGAATTTTCGTAAAAAAGATGTATCCGTTGTAAGTCAAGATTCTACACCCCCATCGCTTAGCTAGTTATTGGTTTTCTTCATACTAAAATGAAGTTACACTAATGAATTTCTCCTTTACAATGAAAAAATGTAAAAAGAAAAGAAGGAAAAAGAAAATTAAAAAAAAATAGAAATTAGACTTGGCAAGTTCACGGGCTTTACCTAGGTCATAGGTCTTAATCCATGGACTCAACAGGCCTACGTGGATCTTATAAAAAAAAACCGAAAAGAAAATCAGAAAAACCAAAATAAACCAAAAAAAAATATTTAAATTGTTTTCAAGAGCACAATAAATATTTATTAATTATTCGTAACATTTAGTGTATTATTGGTAAAGATCAAAGATAATGGCTTGTAAAACCATGTTACTTTCAAAAATGTAAAAGTGATGAAAACTTTTGAAATAATATATATAAAAGATCACAAGTACTTGAATTAAACTAATTCTAACTTCATTTTCCTCTAAATGGTTCCAGTTAGCTACTATACAAAAGTAGCAACGTGTAACCAATGAAGATTCTTTTTGGGTCCCTCGCTATCTTATATGATCCTATAGATTTTCATTACATTAACAATGGAATGCTTAAGTAAGTACTCGACCGAGCAACCTCTCCTTCCGAGTATCTTAGTTGATCCTTTTTACTTGGTTAACAAATGACTTGGTCTAATTCGAATCTTATCACGAAACCATACACCCATAAAATAGGCATTTCCCTATTCATCTGAGGAACAAATTATATCTTCGCCTGCCACTGCCTTTGCCGAACAATTCAAATCATAACCAATAGCTAGCTTAATACTTAAGGATCTATTTAGTTTGTTGTTTTCAGGTCGTTTTATCGTTTTATTTTTATCATTTTCAAATAGACTATCAAAGATAGATACAGATGAAAAATAAAAAATTATACTCATAAACGAATCAAATAGGTTTAGTACAGATAAAATTTAAATGCAAATTAAATATAAATAAAATACAGATAAAAATTAAATAATTCAAACAGAACCGATATCGAATAATCATACTTGCCAGCATCAAAATATGACACTGACAGTTTATTCACATGGTGCATGATGGCTTCAAGTCTCATGATCAATCACACTAGTCATTTAGGGTAAAAATATACTATGCCAGATTAACTAGGACACATATAGTCTTCCATTTACTTGGGCTCTTTCGTATATATCCCTCTCAGTCCCAATCCCTTGGTCTGTGTTTGACCTAAAGCCGATGCATGTGATAATCTCGTATCTATGTTTTTTCGGGCACTATGTAATCAAGTTTAATTGCAATAATGACATAATATTGGAGAACTCTCGCAGACAATAATCAACTCACTTCAACACAATAATATATCAGATCTGGGAAACTTTGATATAAATTGGTGCTAGCAAAAATGCCAAGAAAATATTCCTTTGTTGACTAAGCCCGTGCAAAACAGTACCTTAGTCCTAGGTGCATGGACCAACACAAACCATAGAATTCACATTAGAAAACCTAGCTTATAATTAATAGGTAACAAACCCCCTAATCTTGCAAGCATTAATATAAGAATGTAATATTTGGTTAACGCAAGGTCAAAGCGTAAGATAGAAATCAACTCACCGAATGATTTTTAAAACACACACAAATGATTGCAAACAAACAATCTCCAAGCAACAAGTTTTCAAGTGTACAAAATATGAGTTGTGATTACAAAAGACAAGTCTAACGGCCTATTTATATTATTAGATGAGAAATTCTAAAAGACAAAATCCTAAAAAGAAATATAATAAATACATATAAATTGGTAACATAAGTTTACTAGTAATAAAGCTGACGACATATAATTAATGTTGACGATTTCAAAACACAAAAGTTGAAACTATAAGCAATAAAAGCCAACGATGTTGTATCTAAGGCCAGCAGCTTACAATTCAAATCTAGCAGCGTACATCGCTGTTCGTCGTTCGCATCATTCTCTCATGCCTATGAAAAACTCATCCTCAAGTTTATGTTGAATCTAGTTATAGGGGTTCTTCAACCTTGAACCGATGGAGATGCACCTTGAATCATAAATAAGTATCCCCAGATCAAAGATGAACCTACAAGAGTGAATCTTATCAAGAATAAAGTAAAATATCCTAATTTCTTAAGATTTTGAATTGCTTCCGTCGTCAGGCTCTTTACACCATCTGCAAGTTCCCTTGGTAAATCCGCACTAGGAATTAAATCCTTATGGGTTTGTATGTTCCTTATGGGAGGCAAACCATCTTGTAAGTCGTCAAGCAACACTTTGCTGAACTCATCCAATAGCCTCCTGATACTGTTTAGCCCCTCTTTAGTCTTCTTCTTCAACTCTACCATCTTCTTCCCCTCTGGCTCCTCAGCACTTGTTTTACTTATTTTCTCCACTTGCATTGGTGTTTTCATAGGTTTACTTTCAATGCCTTCGAAAGTCTCAGTATCTCTTGTGATAATTTCAGGTGGTACATTAGAATTAGACCCCTTTGTATCAAATTCAGTGAAAATAACTAGTGGATGTTCAACCTTTTCATCCACAAGTTTTCCTTCCATTTTAGGAGGGATGGTTTTGAAGATTCGGATGAGGTTTCTTTAGAAGTCTCTTTAATATGTTCTTTCCCATTTTTTTGTTAGAATAGGAGCATCTTCTACCCTTTTCAAATCATTGCTTTGCACCAACATCATAAACTCTACAAGATATTCATGCATCGATTTCTTTTCTTGATGATGTCTTTGGTCCTATTGAAATAGGATTTCATCATAATCAAAAGGAAGAAATTCATCTTCCATTAATAGCTTCATCCTATACCAAGTTCTAACAAGCACAACTTATCTGTTTTTGCAATCTCTCCCACTAAGCAGACACATAGCCTTTTAATCTACATGCTACCAATTTCACCCTTTTCTCTTCAAGAATTTCTATATATTCATATATCCATTTAGTTTTAGCAATTCAATCAACAAAATTCTCAATCCCTAGATTTTTGTTAAAATATAGAATACTTACCTCTTGCTTGCAATCATTCCTTCCATATTCATTCTTACCTTCATAATAATAATCTTTGCAAGTCTGTAACCTACGATTCATAGCAACAAGTCTAACAACAAGATCGTCGCCCGCATACTTTGCCCTTGGTCATCTCCTATAACCGTTCCCATTCTTGTTCCTATTAATATCAAATCGATTGATCAGGTCATCAAAGCACTATTCAATACGCCGAAATCCCTGATCCTTGCTATCCAATACCACCCTTCAAACCTGTGACTAGGTTCGCTAGACTCCTACATCCTGATCACTGTCAAGAATACGACTGCAATCAATACTATCGTTGGTTGCCATCTTCGTAGGAACTCACTTTACTCTTATACCAATCCGACGTAGCGTGAAAGCATAAAAGAGAAATCAACTCACTGGATAATTTCTAAAGCACACATAAACGATTGTAAACAAACAATCTCTAAAAGAAAATTCTCTTAATAGGTTTCAAGTGTATAAAATATGAGTTGTGACTACAAAAGACAAGCCTAATGGCCTATTTATATTATTACACGAGGAATTCTAAAAGAAAAAAACCTCAAAAAGTAAATAATAAATACAAATAAATTAGTAACATAAGTTAACTAGTAATAAAAGCTGGTAACCTATAACTAATATTGGCGGTTTCAAAACTCAAAAGTTGAAACTGTCAGTAATAAAGGCCGGCTATGTTGCATCCAAGGCCGATGGCTTACAGTTCGAAGCTAGCGGTGTACATCGTTGTTCGCCATCCGCATCATTGGTTATTGTAGCGAGAAACACTAACTGCTCGTTCACTTCGCTGTAATTGCAATTCCATTACAGTCTTATTCCTTACGAATAGCTATTACGGCATTTAGTTCACTGAATAGCGATTCCATGATGAACCCCTATTACGCAAAACATTGAATAGTCATTCTTTATTCAAACATATGAATAGCAATTCAATGCTACAACTATCTTTTTTTCAAAATACCATCATTTAAATAAAAAATTAAAAAAAAAAAAGAAAAATCTTGGTACAACTCTATTCCATTCCATCGTAATAGGAATTTCATTACAACCTTATTCATTCAGCAAAGTGAACAAACCGTAAGTTTCTTATAAGTATATTAGCATATTATTTCCTATTTCAAGCACCAAATAAGAACTTGATTACTATTAACTAGCTCATTATATATAAAGTGATTATCAACATCTATTTTTTTGGTAGGATTTTTCTGTAACTCATGGAGTTCGACATGACAAATAATGCTTATGATACAACACGTACCAGAAAATTCTTGTTAAGTAATTTAAAAGATACAAAATGTTTGAGAGGGTAATAAAAACTGATAGCAATCCAAGACCTATTACAAAAGTTAAAAACCTACAATTTCCTTCTAATCATTTCCCTCGTGAAGCTTCAACAACTATACCACTACTGAAGCATTGTCCTAGCCATTCCCCACTACACCATTTAATGTTGATGTCGCCGCCACCTCAAAAGATCCGTGAACCACCATCATGGTTATTTTTTTGATTTATTCTTCCAAGTTTAAGGTTTCGATGCCCAAAGTGACAGTTCAATTGCTAAACCCAGCGAATTATCCATGTGTCGTGTTGACTGTTCAAAGTCCATCGTAGATCTCTATTCGTGGTTCAGCCCAAGAGGTTTCTCAACGTTACAAGGCTATCCTAGAGAAATTTTAGGGCTTTTGTTGTGTTCTTATTGGGTGTCTAGTGCCAACTACTTAAAAGAGTGTTTAAATTGCTGTCAACTTCGTCAAAGTTAGTTAACTTGCGGCACGCCAATGGCGCCAGCTCAATGCTAACCCTTGAAACATCACAACTTGCTAACGTAGGAGCAATCAGGCTATCTGTCCATTATAAAAGCTTTGTTGTAAGTTTATTCAATAAAATATATATTTAGTGAAGAAATTATATATTTTCATAATGTTGATTGATTTCTCTTTTATTGGCGAGTCAAACATGTGTTTACATGATAGAGACGTCAAGTTGGACGTTAAGCATCATCCAAGACGTCGGTTAATTTTTTTATTCAAACTTATGGAGGTATAAAGTAAGAAATTAAAGATACGTGATCTCGCATTTCTAATTGTTTGACATTTTAACAAATAGAAGGAGAGACGAATCAATTTCTATGAAACTTAATCTACATAGGAGGAATAGTCAATAAAACGTGTTATTAGAGAATTAAACCACATTTTCATTTGTCCTATTACCTTACGTCCTTCCTATGTTCTAAGGACATGGATCTACGAAATGACGCTCGAATAATTCTGCATTTTGTAAAATCAATCAAAAGTTTTACTGCAAAACATAATAATATATTTCTGCTTTTGGAATATTTTATCCCTTCGTAAAGCAATAGAAATTGCATTTATAAATCTTTATTTGGCTCATCTTATTTTCATTGGTTTGGTATCTATTCATCATCCACTCAACCCAAGTTGATATATTTGTAATAAATAGATGACAGATAAATAAAAATAGAAGTACATATGTACCTCTACTTTAGAATTAAATACCTAATAAATCCACATAAAATTCTACTAGTTTATCCTTAACTTTATCTATTTTGATTAAAATGCCAGTTAAAATTTTGCTTTTCAATACATTAAATATAATTTTTATATATCTTTTTCTCTAAGTCTGTGAATTTCCATCCAAATCCCCACACCTCATTTACCACAATTATCACAACTATGAAACAAAAACAAATACTATAGTTTTCCTTTTGCTGGATTTGAAAAAGATAAAAATCAAAGTTTAGAACAAATACAAATAAGACAAAGAGTTAATGTAAATAATAGTACATGAACTTTATAAAAGTTAAATCAAATACTTAGAGTTTAGTTTTCAACAATCCGATACTCGAAGCAAGTTTTCACGTACACTTCTTTTACATAAAGTTTGGTTTTGAATAATTTGGTACCTAAAACAAGTTTTCATATACATTTGTTCAAAATCAAACTTCGAATACTTGATTGAACTTTTTGCAAAAGTTCAAGTACTATTTTCGACATTATCCCTAAGATAAAGATAAAATATAGACTGAATAAAGAAAAAAAAAAAGATATTCTAAACAAGGCTTAACGATTCAATTGAACAATAATTTAAAGTTATAACATATAACTAATCCAATTTTTCTTCTATTTACTTAATTTGAAAGCATTTAACTAGTATTGACTTCATATTTCACTTTTCAAACCATTGTAATTTCTAGTTCATGATTAATGTAGAACTTTATAATTGCTTACAATCTTTTTTATCCACTCTCACCATCACTTGCATAACAATAATCTTTACTTGTAAGCATAGAAACCCTTCATTGGCATCAACTTACAATTAAACTTAGTCTTTTCCCCTTTTTAGCATGCAACTTAAATTGTTCTTGCCACCTTCTCCCTACATGTCATGCAATCCTAGAAGTTTATTAAGAGCCGCTTCTTGTTAAATCCTAACCTAATGGCACTTTTTAGATTGTCCCTCATTGGCATCAACTTACAGTTAGACCTAGTCTTTTCCCCTTTTTAGTATACAACTCAAATTGTTCTTGCCACCTTCTCCCTACATGTCATGTAATCCCAAAAGTTTATTAAGAGCCACTTCTTGTTAAATCTTGACCCAATGATGCTTTTTAAATTGTTCCAATTTCCTTCCATTTCTAAGTTGTTAAAAGCTAGCAAGTACTATATTAATTAATTATAAAATTACATGAGGGTTAGTTCTAATATTATGTATATCATCTAGCCTATTAATAAAGTTTTTTTTTTAGCCAACTATTTTAAATTACAACTTTAATTAAGAAATGGAACACTCAAAGCCAATCTATTTTATTGTTTGACTAGTATTCATACCTTAGATTACAAGGAAACTTGGTAGCTTCAATAGTTAAAAGAATTAGACTTAAAGCATAAGGCCTTCATTAAATCCACATTTGTTTGGGCTTTTCCTCTATGAGTAATTTTGTGATTAACATTTACTTGCCTATTATCCTACAGTTATATAGACTTTCCTTCTATTGCCAACATTGTTCTTCTCCAGAGAACCAATGTGATTCGATGGATTCATCTAAACTTGGGATGTCCCCTTTTTTTTATTTGATGAATGAGCATTATCCATTATTTTTGGGGCTACTCTAACTTTAAGACCATTGTCCAATTCCTTAGTGATAAATCTGGATTCGATTTCAATGCACAAGAGTTTTCCATATACCTAACAATTACACATGCAAAGCAAAAATTGGCTAATCATTCATATTTCAATGAAATCAGATTTTATCAATAGCAAAATTTAATACAAATACCTTTCAAAAGCAACTTGCAAATTGGGAAACTAACCTTAACGTGGATTGCATACATCATTTTAGGTCTCTAACATTAACAATATTCCCTCTTTTGGAACCAATATCCTTTGCATTTTCTGATAGTATAGAGATTTAGAGGCATCCCATGGATTTGGACCTAAAAGCAGAAAGTATGAAATTCTAGATCCTCAATTTTTTTAGTTATGATGCTAGTTTCTAACCACTAAGGGCAAATCGAGAACTAACCTTGGAGCATCATCGAATATTCTATTTAGGTTTCCTTGCTTTCTGATGTAGCTAGAAAGAAATTGTTATGAAGATGTGAAATTTCCAACACACCTAATCTTTCTTGCATTTTTTTTTTAAATGTTGGCAATAGCAGTTCTTGGAATCCTTTTCTCTAAAATCATCTTGCTAGTTATTCTCTAAAAGAATGTTTTGATGTCTATCACAGAACTTTTTACAAAACTCTATTTGTTTCAAGATGGGTGACAAATTAAATTGTATGGAATGAGTTTTAAGTTTTTCTAGACTAAGAATAACATACATAAGTACTTTCATGAGTTCTACATCACAAAGGACCAAGAAAGAATATTTAACAACTTTTCCAGAAGTTATCATAGAAGGGTGTTTTAAGGACAAAGGTTTTAACAAAAACACATAAGGTTTCCGCAATTGTTGAAAAACATAAAAGGTTTTACTAAAGCTTTCAACAACTATTGATAGCATTATAGTTTCAATCGAATTTATCGTAGATGATTCAAGCTTACATCAAATCAGTTTTAATCATTATTTTGAAGACCTAGCTTTGAGAAACTAAGTACATTTAGGCAGTGTACTCATATGTTCCACTTAAGTTGGTTTATATCCAAGGGGATTTCTTACTTATCCAAGGGAAGTGTTTTATAGATCAAGACATCTATTCTTAAGGGATCTTCTTTCTGTTAAGAAGTGAATCATATCATAATCGAAACAACATACAAAAGCTTCAACCATTATTCAAATTTGCCCAATTCAAGCTAGAGATCAAAATATTATCCGAGATTTTCAGGAGATCTTATCCAACAATTTACAACAAATCTTTTGAAGAACAAATTTAATTTTTAGAATTTTTTTCAAAAGAAGAATATCGCGATCTCTATGGGATCTTATTCAAATCAACATGGAACTTATCCGACTTTTGTTAAAAATTTCAAATCAAAGAAATAATTTGACGAGTTATCAATGATATATCAAGAACCAGTGGAGAAGATAAGTTATAAGCAACGATCAATTTTAAACCGAAGAGACAAGGAACAAAAGACTATATCCAAGATTTTTTTGAACAACCCACAACAGAAGATGAGGTTCAAGCTCATCTACAATTGATTTGAACGTTGAAAAACAAGATAAGTAGGAAGGAGCTTCCTTAATAATATTACGAGAAAGAAAAAGAAGATACATATATATAGCTGAATAAAAAAGAAAAAAATGCATGTTGTTGCTACATAATATTAGCCACTGCTTATTTTGAACAGAAACTTTGCACACATATTTCTTTGCTGCATCTTTCGCATTTTAATCATCTTATTTCTTTGTAAAAAGAAGGAACGTGTATTTGCCTTCTTGTTTGTTAGTTTGATTATAGATTAGGCTCTATAGTACCGATTGTTAGCTTAAGAAAAGCTGTAAGAATCGAGTAGAGAAATTGTACTATCTTGTAATTTAACTTGATTGGATATAGTGGTACAAACCCATATGGATAACGAGGTCCTAAGCTCGGAGCTGGAAGAGTGGTCTAATGCACAAGGCGAAACATTATACATCACTGCCCGATTTTCTATCCCTTCTTTTTTTTTTTTTCTAAATTTCTGCAATTTATTTTTAGTTATTTGATTGTTTAACTTGTTCTCATTATTTGAACAACGAAGGGGATTTTTACTTTTAAAGACTTCAAATTTAAAATTTTTTAGTAATAATCAGTTTAACTCCCCTTCTTGATTATTAAAATGGGACCAACAGTCTACTATATTGAACTTGTCATTATTTCCTCTGATTATAAATCCTTAATGTTAACTTCAATATCAGCACCTCTAATCATTAAATTCCTAAGATGTGGAAGGTTAGGAAGTAGGTAACAAAAAATACAAAAGATACAGGTCACAACAAAGATGAGTATAGAGAAGAAACATAATACACTAACATAGATGATTAAGACAAATTATAGGAAAGAGGGAAATAGATGCAAAAAGATGCACATGACACAATGGAATAAATAGGATAGAGGAAGATATAGCTAATAACATATAAAGAATAAAAGACAAGCAATAAAGAAAGAAAACTAGAAAAGTAAATAGATTTTAGAGGAGAAAAGGAAGATTATCATTCCTAATTGGCACTTAAAGTAGTACACATGCCCCTAAGGGGAACGTTCTCTCTCTAAGATACCAAAGGAAGAGCCTCAATATATTGCAACTTCTTTATTTTACTTTAATTTACATTGTAGAAGCCTAAACCAAATTAGAAGAAGTATTTTAAGTTCTATTTTCATAATATTGTGCATCAAAATAACCGACAGAACTTAAATTAGCACTATAATAAAGAGTCAATTAGCATTTATCCATCACAATTATTGTTCAAGACTCTTGATACTTTTCTACCCTCTTTCCACACTTAATGATAGACATTGTTCTCAATATCTCAAATAAAAGTAATTAGGAAAGGAAGAATTCAAAAGCCATAATTAAAACAAGAAAATGAACTAAAAACTTTCCCAGTTTTAACAAAAAATAATAGGTAAGACAAAAAAAATCAACAACAAAAATTTATGCAAGCAAAATAGCACATATATTGCAAAATCTAGATTAAGCACATAGGGGTTTGTTGTAGGTACCGTTGCTATAACACTAAAAAATAAAGAAAAAAAGGTTAAAAGAAAAGTTAATGAAATAAAGTTAAGAAATTAGTTAAGCTACCCTATTAAACCAATCATAAAATCAAGAGAATCTTGCATAAGAAGTTAGGCTTCTCAATACAATCTAACAAAGATAAATAATAAAAAAAAGGAAATCAATCTTTAGTGAGATTATTGCTACCCTCTTCACCGTTATCTCTCTCCTTAGCTCATTTGCCTTATCCTTTACTCTATTCGGCTGTCTCTTCTTCTCCACTACTTTCTACTTCCTATCTTTATCCTAGTTTCCCTCTACGTCCTCCATACACTTAGTAATTGGGTTCACATCCACCTCTTCATCATCTTTATCTTTCAACAAACATATAAGATATTTGGCAGGCGCATCAACAGAATAGGTCTCATAATCATTAAGAGGAGGAATCTTTTTTTATTATCGTAGGAATCAACACTAAGATTTGAGCAAGTACATACAAACAAGAATAGAAAGCTCTTGATGTCTTCCCTACCTTTTACTAACTCCATTAATTTCCTTAAAAATTGTCTTTTGCTTTTGCTCGATAAGTCTCTAATGCAGGATGTCTCTTTAGATCATGGCAAATTACATCAAAAGGTATGAACATTTAGAAATAAATTCATTTAAGGTCTTAACATTTTAAGTGGCTAAAAAGAGGCATCAACATCTAGGGGATAAGTTTATTTAAGGTATCAATATTTGGCCAAGTGGGTTAAATAAGGTATCAATAATTGGCCATTAATAGAAAGTTAAAGATATTTAATTTAAAACTAATACAAACATTGATACCTCAAATGAACTCTTCAAAATATTGATTCCCATTTGATACACTTTGTCAAACACTTATCCCTCTTTTAACTACTCAAAACATTAATACATTAAATGAACATTCCCATAAACATGATACCTTTCAGTGTAATTTTCCCTTTTAGATTATGTAGTTACCTCATAAACTATCCTAGAAAGGAAGTAGAAGCACATGCTAAAGTAGAGGTATCTAATGTTTGCCAGCATGCTAAGCGAGATCAAGGTCCCATGCCTGAAGCTAACAAGTAATGCCAGTTTTGAAAAGTGCTCTTTTAAAGAGGAATAAACTTAACCATTTATTCCCTGGCTTAACCTAAGGGAACATGCCTAGTAATGTAAATTCTGCAATAGATGTTGCTGACCTTTGCTTCTTTTGTTTGGTGTTTAAAGTAATATGTCAATATGACCCTTAGATTCAATGTGTACCTTTTTAAGAGGCTGTACAGATATAGGATGTCCCAAGTATCTACCACATTCGTGCTCTTTCCATAACCAAAAAAAGAATGGGTTAAGACCTAGTGGATGAGCATCCTATAATCTACTTTTTTCATATTGGGATTTAACATGCTAAGAGACATAGAACAAGTCCCCTTTGCTAATGGGCACCAATCTATCTCCATGTCAAGTAGTTGGAGTTAGGCTCTGACTATCCTTTACAAATTTCCAAAAAGCATTCCTTTTTACCATCACTTCCATTCGGTATAGCTTTCGATTGATTGCAGACTTTTAGTGGCATTTGAGGCTTCGTGTGTGATAAGGACACATTATACTCATACTTTATTGAGCAAATTACGATTAATTATTATTGATTTTATAGAAATTATAAGGAAATGGTACTTAAAATGTTTATTGTGATATTTCATGTCTTTGAGGACTTAGATTGAAAATATGAGCAATTTAGAGGAGTTTTACACAATTGAAGGAATTTAAATAATCTGGGAAGGTTGCTGTAAACCCCTACAGTTTTGCGATCGATTAAGCTTAAACCCTAATCGTAAGGTCAACCGAAAACCCTAAAGTTAATAAAACCCTAGTTAGATGTAACAGTTTAAGTCCGGCAATCTCGAGTTCACAACCCCAAGTGAGTAAGTAAGAGATTAGTATATAGAATAGTTTGTAATAACATAAGAAAGCTTTAAAATATCATATTAGTAAAACCGCAAATTGTTTTGAACCTGAACGAATACAGTTATTGAAAAACGTGTCCCGGGGCTTGGAATAGTAAAAATATTCTGGATATTCCATTAGACTCGTAAAAATATAAGGTTTTCAAAAATATCAGTTTTATAGTTTTTCGGTAAGTAAAAATATCAGATATCATATTTATACACTTATTTTCCTACTACCGATACTTTATTAGTCACATTTACTTTATATTACACTATTCATTAATATTCTATTCTATTTATTTATTTCTACTTTTTCTAACACCTACTCTTACACTCAATACACCTATTATCTTTACTTTTTACCTTTCTTATAACTTCATATCACATCTACTTTACTTATTATTACATTTAATTAATAAAAATACAAAAAAAAATTATCAACTCTCTCCTCTCTCTCTCACCATGCCCCCCTCCTCATCTCTCTGTCCAATTTTTTTTTCAATTTTTCTTTATTTAGATCACACAAAATTCACTCCTCATTTTCCTATAAATATCCTCACCTCTTTCATTTCTTTCACACTCCATCTACCCACAAATTCACTATCAAATCTCTCCAAAATTCTTCTCTCAAAACTCTCTCCACATACACTCTCAAAACTCTCCCAAAATACTCTTAAACCCCTTCTACATACACAAAACCCATATTACTCCAAAATCATTTTTAGGTAAATTTTTCTTTATATGTTCTTCTTATCATGTCATGTAACTTTACATGACCATGGTATGAGTTTCCTAAAACTTAATGTTATGGAAGCTACACTATGTTCATGTATTGTTCTTGTTCATGAATATCTATTTATATATATTTATGTCGTTACTTTACTTTGTTCATATTATTGTTGTTATTATCTAACTAAATATAATCATGTATCTACATATATATATATATATATATATTATTCTTTAGAGCATGTAAGCTCACTTGCAATTTATTTACTTTCATGCAAAGCAATTTATTTATTTTTTTTCTTTGCAATTTATTTATTTCATGTTGTTTTAAGACTAGTTTCTAGTCTTAGACTCGTCCTCATCAAGTTAAAATATTTTTCTCTCTTTTATTTTCTTTTCTATTTGGGACTAGTCTATTTCTTAGTTTCGAGAGTCTTGAGAAAGCTAAGACTCCCAATACTTGACTTTATTATTCATTATGCTATATTTGCTTGTTATTATTCTCATGATCATGCACATAAAAAGATTGTTGTCTAAACCTTAAAGCTTCAATTATACTTTTTGCAAAAAGGAGATTTTATCACCTAAGAATGGTTTTATGTGAAATTTAGAATCTATGAAAATAAATCTATTCTTTTTAAAACTTTAGGAAGAACTCACTATAATTTTAAAGCTACCTTTGTTTTGAAAAGTTTTTCTTAAATCATTTCTATATTAAATTGTTTTCCAAAAGAAGATAACTTTTGATACTAAAATGTTTTCCATAAAAACATAATATAAAAGAAACCCCATAAAAAAAATGAGAGCGTTCAAACCAAGATCTTCTAAGAAATGATCAAAGAAAAATTATATAGAAAACTAATAGGAAAAAGTGACACTAATATTGAAAATTTGTAAAAGGAAAATAGAGAAATTTATTTTTCATTAAAAAGCCATTAAGGAAAATAGTAAGATAAACATAAAATAATTCTTTGAAACAAAAATCAAAATATTCATTTTAAAGAATTTACCAAATGGATTTCTTGTAATTTATGGTTTTCTAAACTTTTAACTAACATTATGTTACTAAAGAATTTGGTTGGACAACAAACACTTGAGCATGGATGAAATATGAGCTATATATCTATAAAAAGGAATTTCTTAACTATGTAGATAACTAAGTATTTACCACAAGCAATTTTTAGATGATTTGATGTTTGAAACAAATGCTTTTGGGATGGGAAAATTCGTGGTGAATCTGATTGCTACTGTTTCGGAGCCTAAATGATCTAGTTTGATGAAAATAGTTTTAGAAATGGATAGATCTTTTTGAATAGATAGAAATCGGTATATTATATGCGCAATTCCGAGTTAAAATGACCAAGTTATGGCCATTTTAAATTGGACTTATCTTCTATACGAACTTCGACGTTCTTATAACATAGTTTTATCAAATTTCAAGAAAGTTATCAAGAAATACTCATTTTGGGTATTTTTCTTGACTAGGTGATCCCAAGAAAGAATACCCGTATCCCGAGGATTATTTCGACTAAGTGGATTGTTTGAGCGACTCATCCATTTAGAAGAAGTGTCACCATGACAATGTGAGTTTATTTCCTTAAATACGTTACTTGATTGTGTTTGTAGTTTAATCGAACTAGAATTAAGGAAAGACAAATTGATATGTATGTAAAAATTGTTGAAAGAATTCTAAGAATATCGATGCGGAAATTGATTGTAAGTAATTGTTTGTTTTAGTATAGAACTTGATATGTATGAGATTCTATGATCACCTTAAAATTGATAATAATGATGTTATAATATCTTAAATAAATTGATTCATGCGTACCACGAAGTGAGTCACATTGCATGGAGTTATTATCCTTGGGTGAAAAGGATAGTAGCATGGTCGAAAGCAACACTTGGTGGCAATGATCGAAAGCGATTGCTTAACGACATGGAAATTAATGCTTGGTGGTAATTCGAAGGCATGGCTCAACTTGAGTAGACTTTATATGCTTGGCAGTAATAATCGAAAGCATAACTTAACTAAAACTACTCGTTTTGAGATTACTCATCACCAAACCCCGAATTGAGTTGGTAAATCCATTCAATATATAGTTCTCGGAAAACTATATGCCTTACTTGCTCACCTATATGTTGCATTTCACTTGATTGCTTAAATAACTTGTTTGAATTTTACTACACAAGAATTTGCTTATGAAAATAATTCTCACTAAGCCTATTAGCTTATACCCCTATAGATATCTTTTGCAATTTAACTATTTGTAGTTGAGGCCACGTAGACCCTGTAATCAGGTAATATTTCCCCTTTATGGTTAAGGGATTTTTTTTAGATGAAGTTTAGCATTAGTTTAGATGTAGATTTCATAAAAAATTTCTTGTAATAGATTATAGTTATTTTGGCGGGGGAATGGCCCTAAGACTTGTAAGACAATTATTATGAATGAATGAATATTATGAATTCTCTTTTCTTAATTTGTTATTGTATCTTCTTAAGCTTCATATTTCAAAGTATGGTCCTCTAAATTTGTGAGAGCAAGCCTTACACTTAATATCGAAGCTTTTGGGAATGACTAAGGTTGTCATGCTTAAGCTTTAATATTGAGTGTGGCGGAATGTAACATTAGGGTATCCTTTGGGACGTGACAGCCGCTAGCCTTAAAGCCAGCCTATAATCATTCAGAAGCCTTCCTTTGTTTGTTCTATAAATATTCTGGTGTTGATGATTAGAGGGTTTTTTTTGCTATTTTAAGGACCTACGAGAGTCTTTTAAAGGGGGTTTGTTACCGTGATGACACTTTGTTCAATTGAGTTCATGTGAATCATCATGGAAAAGACTACTCCTTGAAGGAATTACTGAGTTCTTGTATTAAGGGTTACTATTATTCTATTGAATTAGTGATCTCTGAACTATTAATCTTTTATGCAATTCAATATCTTGGTTTTATTGATAAATATGAATTATATTGCAATGACTTCTTTGATTTGTAATTGTGTTATCAATTCCATGATGTTCAAAACTTTCTTTATGGGAATATGATGATACCCTAGAATAACTAAGATGAAGATTGTAGCTACTATAAGATTAGCAGGTGTGTGGAAAACTCATATTGCAATTCCTATACTATAAATCATTGTTTCTTGATTGAATTAGGTTTGTAGGAACTTTAATGACTTGCAAGGGAATTTAAGGTTCAATAGGAATTCTTAATCAACATAGAATAATAAATACGGAAGAGGCTTTATTTAATCTTATTAGATATTGTCTTAGGGATTAATGCAATGCTTCTAGTTAATTTCTCGAAAAGAAATTAAGAGGGATTAGTTTAGGGCATTAGTCAACCATAGAACTAGAACGTTTATGGTTATAAATTAGGCTCCACTGTTGATTTGTTTAGTAGAAGCTAATAAATTAATTTGGGGTTTTGAGACTTTAAAACTTGGAAAATGATTAAAGGCTTTGACAATTTCATATGAATATCTACATAGCTAAGAATTGTTATAACATGATGGCAATTTGATTAGTGAAACTGGGATAGATTCTATTTTTCCCACTCACAATTGATATACTTTTATAACAATTCTCTTTCTGCTTTTAGCACAATCTAGGTTAATTTGTAATTGATTAGTTAACTAACTCCATTTTATTTCCTAAATAATAATAGAACCTGATATAGGTTTAGTACTTAATTAATCCTCGTAGAATCGACACTCTACTCACTACTATATTACTTGATCTGACCAAGTGCATTTGCTAGTAGAATTCGCACTAATTTTTATCTATACATTTGCAGTGGATCAGTGTGAAAGCTTGGTGTTGACGGCAAATCCACAACTCTTCTAATGCTACTTCCTCATCAAGCCAAGCAAGGACTAGTGGTTTTATCTTGCTAACCATATAAGGGAAAAATTGTTTAAGGGCCTAGAGTCCTTAATCAACAATTGGAAAGACAAATTCTTCATTGTCAAGTAAAAAAAAAAAAAGAATTTAAATTTCAGACGAAGTGGGTGGATCATATATTTCTCCTAAAGAGGAGCTCCCCCCATGGATGAACAAGAAGTGGCCACTAAGCATTATCAAGGGAATTATGTCACCTAAAGGGTACAACTAAAAGGTATCACTCCAGACATCTTGATGACGCAAACCTGCCAAACTTCAATTCGATATCTACTATAACAACCCCATAAGAAATCTCGTTCAAAAAAGCAACGAATTTTCATGATGTAGCCTCGTAATGCATAGAGCATGTCTCTTACATTGTCTGGCCATCATATCATTTTGATAATATCAAGAGAATGACCAATCTAGATATCTAGACAGCGAAAAGCTGCTAGATTTTATCTCGATATCTACTCCAATACCTCCTCATCGGATCCCATTCGAAGAATCAACGAATTTTCGTAGCATATCCTTGTAACATAATGTGCGTGACGTTTACATAATCTCACTATGGTGACATGTTAGAGAAAGCTAGGAGAAAATGAGCACACCAGATATCAGGAGTGAGAAATTGGATGCTTTTTGTCTCGTTATCCTCTCCATTGCCTCCTCGAGAGATCTCGCTTAAAAAGATAGTAGATTTTCACAAAGTGACATTGTAATGCTTCCTTTCAATGGTTTACCATTTGAAGAAAACTATGAATGACAACTTAGGACATCTTAGTGCAGAAATCGGCTTACTGTCATCTCGATATCCACCATAACACCTTCTCAAGGGATCCCTTTCCATGAGATAATGGATTTTCACAACGCAATGTCATATTATACAGTGCGTGATTTTAGCATGATTTCACTATGTTGGCATTTTGAAGGAAACAAGAATCACCATAGCAGACATCTAAAAATAACCAAACAGACATTTCTTCTTGATAACCACTATAACACCTCCTCAAAAAATGTCGATCGAAGAAATAACGGATTTTCACGGCGTAACCTCATAGTGCATAGTGGATTATTCTAGACATCTAGACGGCACAAACCAACCGGCTTCCATCTTGAAATGCTCGATCACAGCTCATCGAGCATTTTCATTGAATAAAATCATGGATTTTCATGACGTAACCTCACTATACATAGTGCATGATTCTCACATTGTTACACTAGAAGGTGATGTCTATATTATGATGTCTCAGGCTAAACTAGAAGGTGACACTTCAAACAGCTCGAGGGCACAAAAACGACTAGAGTTTGTCTTGACATCAACTGTTACACCTACTCGAGAGATTACGTTCCAAAAATGGACACATTTTCCCCATATATCTCCATCATATGTAGTGCGTTGTTCGATTTCTCCATGCAAACATCTCAAAGAAAGAAAGAAGTGATCACTCCGTACATCTCGATGGTGCAAACCTACCAAATTTCAAGTCAATATCTTTGTAATAACTCCACACAAAATCTCATTTGAAAAAGTAACAGATTTTCATGATGTAGCCTTGCAATGCGTAGAGCATGTCTCTTGCATCATTTGATCATCGTATTGTTTCGGAGATAACAAGAGCATAACCATATAGACATCGAGACGGTAAAAAGCTATTGAATTTCATCTTAATATCCACTTCAACACCTCCTTATTAGATCCCATTCAAAGAATCAACGAATTTTCATAACACATCTTCATAACACAATGTGCAAGCTCCCCCCATGGATGAGCAAGAAATGGTCACTAAGTATTATCAAGGGAATTATGTCACAGAAAGGGTGCCACTAAAAGGTATCACTTGATGTTATCACGTGTTTGGGAATGGAGGGGATCCTCTCCAACTTTGTATAAGGTTAGCCTATTTCAAACAAAATAAGGGGAGGAGAATTACTATCTTCCCTTTATTGAAAATATTTTCTAGAAGATTTTAGTAAAAATTTTCTTCTTTTTAATATATTGACCACTTACTACATAATTTTCTTTTATAATAAGATAAGAGGTAATTTAATCTAATTTAATAATAAAGATTGGAAAACTTATTCTCATATTAGACTTCATGAAAATAATCTAAAGAAGGTTCTAAAATATTTTGAGAAACCTCTTTTATGTTAGCAAGATATCATGATTACATGTACATTTGAACTAATAGAACTAATCTATTGTATGCATCTTGTCAAATTAGCTTAAGATTATTGGCATGGCGTATTTTTTTTCCCTCAATAAAGTTACCCAAAACATGTGTGCATATATTTTGATTGTGTTTACAATCACCACGACCCTAATTGACTTAATTAGCACCTATATTGTTAAGATTCTATTTTCCCATTCATTAAACATGATCAATGGTTAATTGTTATTGTAATCCAAGTTGTGATGATTATCAAGCCTTCCTTACAAATGAAATGTAATTAAATATCACAAATTATTGTGATTAGTACCACTAATCCCCATAGAGTTTCCTCTATGACAGTTAGGTACTAATATGGTTGGCATCAAACTTATTTCTATATTTTCTTCAGTTTATAACGACTTGCTTATACAAGGAGAAGAGAAAATAGATATAAGATGGAAAAAGTAAAAATTGAACTTAGGTTCTTGTTTTTTCATTTCAAAGAACTCTTTCGTTTATTTGTAAGTGTCACATTAACGATACCTTCAACAAAACATTAAAAGATAAAATTTACTATTACATGCTTTAAACAATAAGAAAGTGTCGGTAGATACATATAGTTCCTAAATACAAAATTTAAATTGAGAACTTCATTGTGGAAGGCATGTTTGTTTATTGTCATATGCAATTGTGCACTGTTATATATTCTATAGTGAAACCCCATAAACTAACATATGATGCTACCGCTTAAATGTAGTTGGACATCCATAAAGGTCTGTCGATATTACGTAAATCTAGAAAATATTCATGATTTTAGTGAGTGTCTGGAAAGGGCATAGGCATGAAATAATTATGTGTGCTAATTGATGTCAAACTCATTAAATAAGGAATTAATCTCCAAAAATAAATATTTGAGGAAGATCGAGACGCATTTGTAGATTAAGGAATACTCAATCAAATGTTAATGGTTTATTTCCTAAGTAAACTTATATGATTAGTTTTTAGACCTAAGTTCATTGTACGCTTAGTATGTAAAACAATAAGCTTTGATGTTAATGAAATATGGTTTATACACGATCCATCATTAAGTTAGTCATCAAGCATAACTAAAGCACTCATAAGTAGTGGTGATGAGTTAAGATTCAATCCATTCGACTGCTATTAGAAGATTGTATATATTGCACTATTTTATCGACCATAGGTGACTCAAAAGTATATTGAAAAAATTAAGACTAAACGGTTTTAGTAAAGTAAGTAAATGACAAAATTTGAGATGATATATTCATGCATGAATTAATCTAAGATATTCATGATTACACACATAGATTGACAGTTGTCTAGACAAGGAGATGTGATAGGAATCAACTTCCAATAGATCTTTTTACCAAAGCCTGAGCTAAGGGATTACAAAATTTAACTTTGAAAATTCTATCAAATCAAACCCCCAAGATGAATACAACTTTCTAAATGGTTATGGGGTGTATTGCACAAAAGAACATGAGTCAATTTTGTAAGAAGTTAGAATGTGAACATGAAAAAAGTGGGGGAGACAGATCAATCACGGTTGTAACCCAAGCCATTATTAGTGAAGGAGGAGATAGAGGGGATCATGAGCAACATGACGCCCGCGACTAAGGGCGTTATCTTCAATGACGTCCGTAATGAAGCCCGTATCAATTGTTGAAATTTTTCGCCGAGAAGATCACGGCCTACGATACAGTCATGATAGTACCTGTTATCTTAAATACGGCCGTTTCAAACACATTATCAACGTAGGAGATTTTTTGTTAAAGGAGATCACGGCCTGTGATACGGCCGTAATGGAGGGCATGACAAGAGATAATGCCAGAGATGAAGGTTGTGACCACTGTTCTGTATTTTGCAAAAAAAATTTCTTTATTTAAGTTATGTTATTTACAATTATGCCATTACTAAAGGGTTATATAAATATCCTCTCTTTTTTTAATAAACCCTAGCTAGAAAAGACATTTTATGAAACTATTTGCTTTTGTCTTCCCTTTGAGAGCAAAAACACTTAGTTCTTATCAATTTATCAAAGATTGTGGTGAAGAACCACTCAATCTATATTGTACGTCATATCAAGTGTAAGAGAGTGTAACTCGAGTTATTATTGGTACGTAATATCCATTAATAACGCCATTCATATCTTTTATTTTCATTGCAAATCAATTTCAATGCCTACTATGTTATAATACGAGCTAGGAGCATATCATCTTTTGGTATCAAAGCTTCAAATTACGATAAGGGTAAGTGTTGTATAGAAAACCCTAGGTATCTTGTGCTTCTTATTGAAGCTATAGAAGTAGTGCTTGTAGTAGAGGATTGAGTTGTAGAATCTTGTAATGGTGTTGTTTCCATCACTATATTGAAGTATTGAGGAGTCATGATCTCGTTTATGTTGTGTTCTTATGGGTTTAGAAGAGTGCCTATCAATTGTTTGATGAAATGTCTCAACCAAGTCCTTTAATATTGAATCATTTGAGTCGTGATTATTGTTGCATTATGTTGATAGTTGTGTTGGTGAACTATTGTGGCATTGTGGGGTTGTTGTGCCATTGAGATTGTATTTGAAGTAAGGTTGACATTCTTGCACACCAAGTATTCAATAAAATTCCTGTGAAGAGTTGCATTGGTGTTTGGGTCAATTATGCCCAACTAATTAGAGGCGGAATACTAGAGATACTACTAAAATGACCACTAATCAACACCTTGATCAATTGACTACTTTAATGGAGCAAATGCTAGGACATTTGGGAGGACAACCCTTAGCTGAAGGTAAGTTCAACCCTAATGGGGAAATGAAAGAGTGAAGATCAAGATCCCATTCTTTAATAGGAGAGGGTCGCCTAATGGCTATCTAGATTAAGAACAACATGTGGAGCAAGTTTTTGAATGTTGTGAATATGATGAACTCACTAAAGTTCGGCTTGCAGCATTAGAATTCTCCAAGTTTGTCGCATTATGGTGGTGTAATTTATTGACTAACAAAAGAAGTAGAGAAGTTGAGATTACCACGTGGCAAATGATGTCTATTTTGATGACATTCTCATATATAGTGTCACTTTAGAGGATCATGTTGGACACTTGATTGTTGTGTTTAAAGTGTTAAGAGAGGAGAAATTGTATGGAAATTTAGCCAAATGTATGCTTTGTTAAGAGGAAGTTATATTTTTAGGTTTATAGTTTCTAGAGCTAGAATTAGAGTAGATGAGGCAAAGATTAAGGCTATTATTGAATGGCATACTCCCCATGGTACATCTGATGTGAGAAGTTTCCATGGACTTGCTTCATTTTATAGGCAATTCATTCAGAACTTTAACTCTATTGTTGTACCCTTATTAAACTAACCAAGAAAAGAGAAGCATTTAGGTGGAATGAAAAGGCTTGGCAGAGTTCAAGGAGATTAAGCAGGAGCTGACTACAGCTCTAATACTGATATTGCCTGATTTTAAGAAAGTCTTTAAGTTGGAGTGTGATTCCTTAAGAGTAGGGATAGACGTTGTGTTAATGCAGGAGCCATGTTTTTTTGCTTATTTCAGTGAGAAGTTGAGAGGAGCAACATTGAATTACTCTGTTTATGATAAGGAGCTTTATTCCTTGATTCGAGCTCTTACCACCTGGCAACATTATCTTATGCTACATGAGTTTATTGTCTACATAGATCATGAATCCTTGAAACACTGAAGAGCCAGAATAAATTGTCTCAACGCCATGGCCGATGGATGGAATTTGTAGAGTGGTTCAATTATGTGATCAAATATAAGAGGGGAAGCTCAAATGTCGTCGTTGATGCATTATCCCATAGGTATTCCTTGATTGCTTCTTTACATTCTCAACTATTGGGGTTTGGAATTATTGTTGAACTGTGTACCAGTGATGAGGATTTGCACCTGTAGTAACTAAATGTGTTGATGGATGGATATTTTATGTATGAGGGCTATTTGTTTAAGTAGGGTAAGTTGTGTATACCCAAATGTTCCTCGAGGGAACTGTTAGTGAGGGAGGCTCATGCTAGAGCATTATCGGGCCATTTCGAGGAGAAAAACACTGTTGAAACTTTGAAGGAGCATTTCCATTGGCCTAAAATGAAGAGAGATGTGAATTGACTTGTGGAATGTTGTGCCACTTGCAAACAGACTAAGGGTAGGAAGGAGCCCTTTAGGATATATATGCCATTGCCAATACCTACATGGCCTTAGATAGACGTGTCAATGGATTTCGTGTTGGGATTGTCAAAGACTGTGAGAGGAAAAATTCTATCATGGTGGTGGTGGATATAAATTCAATAAAATGGCACATTTTGTGCCTTGTCATCGCACTAATTACATTGTTTTTTGCTAACCTTTTCTTACAGGAAATTATGCAACTTCATGGAGTTCCTTATAGTTTTATTTCCAACCATGACGTCAAATTTCTTAGCTACTTGGAAAACATTATGGAGAAGGCTTGGAACCAGACTACTCTTTAGCACTGCTTCACACCCTCAGACAGATGGTCAGACTGAAGTAGTTAATAGAACCCTTAGTGCTTTGCGTCAAGCTACTATTGGCAAGAACCTAAGAGATTGGGACTTGTGCTTTCCTATTGTGGAATTTTCCTATAATAGGACTATACATAGTTCCATTGGCAAGACACCATTTGAGGTCATGTATGGATACAATCCTACCATTCTACTTGATATGGTATCTATATCGGCTTCTAAACATGAAAGTCTAGGTAGAGTTGAGCAATTCGGGGAGATCTAAACGCAGTTCCAACAGGTCATAGATCATTTATAAAAAAAAGTAGCCAAGCAAAAAGAACAAAGTGATTGGGGCACAAAAGTCAAGATCTTTCAACTAGGAGATCTAGTGTGGATTCACCTTAGACACTAACGGTTCCCCAACAAGTGCAATAAAAAATTTTCTTCACGACCAGATGGTCCATTCAAAGTTTTGGAACGCATTAATGACAATGCTTACAAACTTGAACTACCAGGTGACTATGGAGTTTCTGCTATTTTTAATGTTGTAGATCTTACATGTTATGTGTAAGGTGAAGAAGATGCAAACTTCCAAGATTTGAGGTCAAATCTTCAACAACCAGGGGGGAATGATAGGAAACAACTTCCAGTAGGTTCTATTACTAGAGCCAGCTAAGGGATACAAAATTTAGCTTGAGAATTCTATGAAATCAACCTATTGAAGATGGATACAACTTTCTAAAATACGAGGTCTATTGCATAAGAACATGAGTCAATTTGCAAGAAGTTAGAAGGAGAAACATAGAAATTGAGGGAGACAAATCAATCACTACCATGACCCAGGCCGTTATTGGTGAAAAAGAAGACAGAGGAGATCACAGGCGACATCAAGCTCATGACCAGAGGCATTATCTTCAATAATGTCCATAATGAAGCCCATATCAATGTTTCAAATTTTGCTCGGAGGATCACGGCCTACGATACAATCGTGATAGTGCCCATTCTCTCAAATATGGCCATTTCGAGCATACTATCAACATGGGAGATTTTTTATCAAAGGAGATCATGGCCTATGATACGGTCATGATAGGGGATGTGACAAAAGATAATGCCCATGATGAAGAGGCGTGACCACAATTATTTATTTTGTACGAATTTTTTTTATTTAAGTTGCATTATTTACAATTATGCCATTACGAAAGAGATATATAAATACCCTTCTTTTCTGTATACCCTAGCTAGGAAAGATATTTTATGAAACTATTTGCTTTTGTATTCTCTTTGAAAGCAAAAGCACTTAATTCTTATCAATCTATCAAAGATTGTGGCAAACAACCACTTAATCTATCTTGTGTGTCATATCAAGTGTGAGAGAGTGTAGCTTGGGTTATTATTGTTTCGTAATATCCATTAATAACATTGTTCATATCTTTATTGTCATTGCAAATTGATTTCCAAGGCCTACTATGTCATAATACAATCTATGAACGTATCAAGATGTTTCTTAAAGTATCTAGTAACTTAAGGAATGAATATAGGTAAGTATTATGAGATTTCATGCTTAGTTATAGCACAACTGCTAGAAATGGAACCTAATGAATTACTCACAATAACAAACAAATATCCACATTAATTGAAGGTAGACTTTAAAGAAACCCAGGTCATGCCATTTAGAATGAATAATTTCATTAAAGGATGGAATAATTAAAAGATCATGGTACTCCAATCTTCTCAATACATCAAGCCAACTTTTATCAAATCTTATTAACGTATAAAATTAAGGGTGATTGAAAATCTCAATATACTCAAAAGTCCCAGTATAATCGCTAAAACCCGAAAAGGGGATTATGCAGCCACCAAAGGACATATTAGTCAAATAAGATCTTCTTTGGCTAACTATGGTTGGCCACAACTTAGTGTGATTGTTGATTTAGGAATTGAATCTCCACCTATAGATATGTAGAGTGTAGATTAGTTAATTCTTCTAATGTGAATCAAGTCATAATGAGCAAAGCTATATAAAGGCTCCTTAGTGCTAAGGGACACTTAAATGAATTTTTTTTTTTTCAGTAGATGGCTTTCCTAAATTAGATGAATGCATTTCATGTTGTTAATCGGATGACATAACCCCACATTTGGTGTCAATGATGGAATTAGATGAAACCTCTCAAAATATTGGTGTAATATTGAGATGGTTAAATAAATTGTCATATAATACATTTAGCAAATATTAAGCTTGTTAGATCATCTTTATCAGTAAGTTGCTTTAAAGAAGTTACTTAACATGTCATGTCAACTTCTTAAGTGTTAAGTTCTCTAATAATATTTTGATGATAACAAAAGGATATTGAAATGTTTAATTGTTTATGTTTTCTTTGATAAGTATGATTTGACAAAAGCTAGTTCAGAACCTTTAAAAGATTGAATAAATAAGGTTTTATAAAGTTAGAAGTTTTTTCAGAAGTTTCAAACAAGCTCTGGTGTCTAAATAAGTCTGACAAAAGCAGTTTCAGAACCTTCAGCGATAGAAAAATAAGTTTGATAGAAGATGTTTCAAAACCTTCAGCAATAGAAAAATTCTGATAGAAGTTGCTTCAGAACCTTCAACAATAGCAAAATAAGTCTGACAAAACATGTTTCAGAACCTTTAAGTTTGACACAAATTTTTTCTAGATTTTCATGAAATTATTTACAACTTAGTCTTTAATATTTTTCAAGACCCAACTTCACTTGTCAAGTATATTTGGGTAATATACTTGATGTGTTTCACTTAAGTTGGATTTCATTTCATGGGGGATTAAATCACAACAAATAAATTTTACAAAGATTTTTATTGAAAATTTTGTTTTGGTATCCTCAAATATGTTTTACTAAGATATATGAAAGTTTTACAGAGTTCTTATGAATCACGAATATGATAAGATATAATATGTTTGATATAGAAGATAAGGTTTGTTTCAAGAAAAGATATATTTGTTACAAAAAAAGATATGGAATATAAGGTTTGGTCTATGAAGATAAGCTCTCATAATTTTAAGGGATATCACATTCTCTTTGGATAAACATTACAGTATATATAAGTTTATTTTGTTGAGACTATCCAGATTTTAAATCTCATGAAAAGATATCAACAAACAAATGGAAGCTTATCCAAAGGAAGATCATAAGAGAAGATCATGACAATTTGTTGGATGAAGATCATGTTATCTTATCAAGCATATCTCGTTCAAATCACAGCAAATAAGGAGGAAAAGATCTCATTAACTTCTAGATTAGTTTATCAAAATATTTACAGCAAGAATCAAGGAAATAATCACAATGAAGATTATCCAAGTTTTAAAAATTCAAATCAAAACAAAAAGAAAGAATCGAGTGGCTTTCAAATTTTCAAAAATAAGGATAAGGATTAACAAATTTATTGATGAGATATTCGGGAAGAGATATCAATCCTTCAAGCAGCTCTTGAACGTTGGAACAAGAAGCATATATGTGAAAAAGATAGAAAGAACTTTAGAGACTATATACTTTAACGCAGCAAACAAAAGCACCTTCTCTCTTAAAAACTGAGACTACATTGCTTTTATGAATTTATCTCATACATCTACAAGCATTCATTGATCTGAAATTGTGCAAGCCTTCCTTATTGCATTTGGTTTTCAAATCTCTTCTTATTTGTAATAGAAGGAACGTGTTGTTACCTTCTTAGCATGGTAGTTTAGTTACAGGATTAGACTCTGTAGATCGATTGTAGCTAGAGGATAGCAGTGAGAATTGAGCAGAGAAGATTGCACTATCTTGTAATCTTGAACTTTTTGATATGAAACACAACCGGTATAGATAACCGGTCCCCAGCATGGAGCTGGAAGAGTGGACTGACGCACAAGACGGAACAACTATTAATTGTTGCCTGATTCTCTTTTCCTTATTCTTTTATTTTCAGCAATTTATTTTCATACTTGTTTAATTGTTATATTGTTCTCATATTTAAAATTGAAGGGGAATATTTTTAAAGGTGAAAATTTTTATTAATAATCAATTCAACCCTCCTTCTTGATTATTATTTGGAACCAACATTAAGCAACTCTCCACTTTATTTGCGAGTTACTTAGCAAAGTTCCTTCATAATTTTTAATACTTTTTGTGGGTCTCATACTATATTTTTATTTTAAAATTAAAAAAATGTTTCTCTCATTGTGTTAAATAAATATGGAAATAAATTTAAAATATATTAAAATTACAATTATTTTAATTTATTTATTAAAAAATAGAAGTATCAAAATATTAATTATTTTAAGATAAATTAGAAACACGATAATTTCATTTAAAATCAATACAAACAACATACAATTTAAAATAGTACAAAACCAACATTCGGAGAAGGGAAAAAAAGAATGAAAAATTAACATACAATTTAAAATAGTCAATTGTAGCAAATTAAATGTCAACTAGTGAGTCCAAATCACTCCCACACATGTTCAATCAAGTCGATTTGCAACAGACGATGTTTAACCCTATTACGGAGTCGAATATTGTTTTCTATATACGTTGCATATTTCGCAATGGGACTATGAGAAATGTGAGATGTTAGTTCATTATTGTCTCCCAATTTATAATCTAGCAATTGAAAGTTCAAATTGTAGCCGTCTCGTTTATCTTCGACAATCATATTATGTAAAATTATACATGCTCTCATAATTTTCCCTAAAACCTCTTGATCCCAAAAAACGCGAAGGTCCATGAACTATAGCAAAACGAGATTGTAGCACTCCAAAAGCTCATTCAACATCTTTCCTACATCTTTCTTGCTGCGTAGTAAATAAATGTTCATTTGGGCCATGTGGACATGAAATAGATTTGACAAATATTGACCACTCTAGATATATGCCATCAGTGAGATAATATCCTGTGTCATAGTTTTTACCATTCACAGTGTAGTGTGTCATTGGAGTGCATCCTTCTAAGACATCATCAAATAGGGGTGACCGCTCCAGTACATTAATATCATTGTTTGAACCTAGGATGCCAAAAAGTGTATGTCATATCTAAATGTCATATGAAGCGACAACTTTAAGCATGATTGTCGGAGACCCATGATCTCCTCTAGTATACATGCCTTGCAATGCAACCGAGCAATTTTTCCACTCCTAGTGCATACAATCAATGCTTCCTAACATACAAGGAAATCCATGTTACTCAACCACATTAAGTAAGCATTCAATATCAACTTAATTTGGCCTACATAAATACTCATCACTAAAATAAACGATGACCCTTGGATGAATTTTTTGACATGTTGTATGATTATGCCTTCAACTATTCACAAGTATTCGTCTAAAGCATCACCAGCTACTCCATATGCTAACATTCGAATAGCTGCAGTACACTTCTATTGTGGTGAAGCACTAGGTTTGCCAGTAGCATCCCTTCTTTGTGTAAAATAGGATAAGTTATCCTATAGTGCTTGTACAATACAAAGAAACGCACTTTTTCTCATTCGAAATCTACATCCAAAATGCTCATCAGTGTACATTGGGTTATCCGAGTAGTAGTCATTATAAAGACGATTGTGACCTTCTAGAACACTTCTATTTATATACTTTCGCTTACGTTTTCTAGTAGAGTTGGAACTATCGCTTATCTCCAGGATCACTTGATATAAAAGAGCAATTAGCTCAAATCGTGAACTGCTCATCTCTAATAAAATAAATTCATCAATTGCTTTGTTGTAACCATTGCTTTGCTGAGAATAAGAGCTGCTTGAGCTACTTGAGCTACTAGTAGACATTATATTTTGATAAGATAAAGAATAGAATAGTATACACTTGGAAATAAGAAAATTGAAGAGTGTATTTTATGAAGACATACTTATTTGCCATTTATAGAACTTCAACTTCAACAGCTAGTTTTACAACGGCTAATTTACCATGAAATAATAAAAAATAAAATAAATACAGAAAAAAATGATTAAAATGCCAGTATGAAGCCCTAAACAATGTTTTTTTTTTTTTTTGCCTCAAATTCGCAATTACAGATAAGCCCTAGTAACTAATGTAGATCTCTAAACAAGTTTCGTCTGGACATATTATAATAAGAATTCTAAGTTATATATCAAAAGTTATGACTAATCAAAGCTTCGATAAACGTGACCAAAAATTGTGATCATGGCCTAAGTAGAGGCCTCAACTGTGGCTTCAACACAAGCTACAACACAATATCATGGCTACAGATAAGAATTTTTTCGCGATATTTCTAACTTTGTGGCCGCGACATTGGGTTATGGCCTAGGTTAAAGGCAAAGTTGAGGCCACAACGTAAGCCGCAACCTAATATCGTGGCCACATAGTCAAAATTTTGCCCACCATTTTGGGTTGGGGCCTAAGTTGAGGCCTGGACCTTGCCCTCAACCCAAGCCTCGACCGAGTCTGTAGCCACAATTTTGAGTTGCGTTTTTCGGAACTAACAATTCCTTCTTATTTTAATGATCTCTCTACTCATCTCTTCTATCCACTCCTTTTGTATATCATCCATTGCCGATGTATCAGCCATCATTATTGATTTCTCCAATTCTATTTGTTTTCAACATTCTTTTTCTTGTTTGCAACATTCCCTCTCCTTTGTTGTTTCAATTTATTTATTTTTCAATTCATTGATTTTACATAGCAACTCCACTTTACCATGAGCTATCGTGCTCAAGTCTTGTATCCCATGAATGAATTCATCCACTTTCTCACTACCTTCAGCTTTTTCTTTACCTTTTCTCTTTGTTGCCACTCTACCAAGTGGACGAATGTCTGCCTCACTTGCCTCATTGTTTGTTGATATATCACTGTTTGATGATATGCTAGTATATGCTCTGGAACTATTAACCTTGGAGCGTTTGCTTGTATTTTTTTTGGCGTTTCCGAATTCAGATCTGCATTTCGGTTCATTACGCAATATGACCAACAATGCTTGACAGTGCATAATTTATTCTCATTTTTTCTAAATAAATCATAAGCATCTTTTATATAATCATGCTTACTTTTTCTACTTTGTCCACGCCGTTTTATCTTATTGTAATAAGCCTCAAATTTCATGATATCTTTTGAGATTTTTTACCACCGAGCTTTACATTGTTGCCATGTTCACCTCAATGGATTTTTCTCCTTCTCATACAATTGTCCCTTCTCAAATTCTTCATGGACTCGTTGCTAAAATATCTGTAATGGTTGATTGTTCCCAACAAGTGGATCTTTACTAACCCTCAACCATGCGTAAATCAAAAGCTTATCGTCATTTTTCTCCCATTCTTTCCTACGAGCTTGATCACCCCCATTTTCATTATCATCCTCATCTTCTAAATTTTTTTTAGTATAATATTGTAGGTATTGTGAGTTTATACTAATTGGTGTTTGTAGCGATTGATCTAAATTCGATTGTGGTGGAGAATTTTCCATCGTATTGAATGGTTGAAAGTTTTCACATGAAAATTGAGGAATATATGGAAAATATGGTGTTGTCATGCTTCTTGGATTATAACTAAAATTTTAAAGGCTTTGGCTCATAATTGGAAAATTTGGAGGACATTGCAAATTAGGGACGCCTTGGAAAACTGCACCAAATGGAAGGTATGATCCAGTTTGTGAAATATGTGGCATTTGAAAATCTTGTGAGTTTGGTGATTCATTATGTGGCAAATTTTGAGAATTATTTGAGTCCATGTATAAGAAATTGTGGATGGAGAGATTTTTTTGAGAATTATAAGCACAATTTAAAAATTGAGAGAGAGATTTTTCGAATGATAAGAAATCGCAGTGAATTTTAAGAATTGAGAGAGAGATTTTACTATTTTTTATATATGTATAGATAAAGAAATTTAAAAAAAAAAAATTTGCAAGTGCAGGTGAGGTGCAAGTGCATTAGCCAGAACAGCTAAATTTTATTTTGGCCAAAATGGCCATAATTTTTTGTTCTTGCCACAATGGTCATATTTTAATCCGTTGGCTTTGAATGCATTTTATGGATCTCATATTCTAACAAAAGTAAGAAAAAATTAAATAAAAACGAGTTATTCCATAGAGCAACGATGCTTCATCAAACACCTCACTTTATCAGTAAGCAAAGCCAATTGATAATCCTTCGCATAGGTATCCAAGCTAAGTACTTTCGATAAAGGTGGTCTTATGTGTGTTGCAGCATGGCATTTAGTGTGGTTCCCTGCAATAATTATGCATTGTTGTTGTCACATATCCATTTGTGGCATATGACCTATACTATCTTAGTGAGTTGGATGATAGTTTTGACATTTAGACAACGAGAGATCATAGTTTAGTTATATGTATATTGGTTTATATGCTTTGTTAGGAGAAATGAAAATAACCTTTTATACGTTGATCTTATTATGTATATACTTTCTAAATTTTTAAATATGACAACGACCCTCTAAACTTTAATAAAATAGCAAAAAATCCCCATATTCGAAAATAACTTTCCTAAACTTTGACTTTAATGCAAAAATACCCTTTAAACTTAAAAATATTAAATAAATGCTTTACATTCCTTAAACTTTAATCTTAGTATATTACTTTTAAACCAAGAAAAATCAAATCTTCCTTATGTTGTTATTTCATTAAAGTTGAAAAGCTTTGTTTACAATATCTAAAAGTCAATGCGTATATCCGCACTTCAATATGTAGCTAATAGGAGGTTATTTGCTATATTCCTGACTTTGTTTGTAGCCATTTGAAAAGACTTTGGTTGATAGGCTTCATATGTAGCTAGTGTGTATGCATAATGCATATTTACAGACACACTTGTTAGTTGAGATTTTCATTTTTTTCTTTTTTTTTTTTTAATCATATTGAGAGAATATGAAGATTTATATGAAATAAAAATTGGATTCTGAAATTAGTATGTTTTTACTATAATATGAGCATGCCACCGTATAGTCGTATCCGAACTTTGGCGTGTATCACGTCTACAATTCACTTTTTCATTTTCCCTCACGACGCACTTAACCGTCATACTTAATAAATAATCATATTTATCATGATTATTATAATATGATCAAAAAAATTATTTATCTAAATAAAATATTTAAACTATAAGTAGATAAAATATATAGTTACGTTAGATTTCATAAAGATAATGATAAAAAATAACAGATGCAGTGCAGGTAAGACTATGGAAAGGGAAAAAAAAAAAGAAAAAGAAAAGAATCCAAATAACTTGAATTCCGTTGATAGGGAATATAGATATTTTTCCCCAACTTTTGTTTCCTTCTTCACTACATTACCAGAGGAAAAATCGCTCTTTGACTTTTATTTTGCTGTTTCACGACAAGTTTTCTCTATTAAGGATTAATTAATTCCCCCTAAATTTCCATTTATGGTCAACCCATATCTATATTCCCTATCAACGGAATTCAAGTTATTTGGATTCTTTTTTTTTCTTTTTTTTTTCCCTTTCCATAGTCTTACCTGCACTGCATCTCTTATTTTTTATCATTATCTTTATGAAATCTAACGTAACTATATATTTTATCTACTTATAGGTTAAATATTTTATTTAGATAAATAATTTTTGATCATATTATAATAATCATGATAAACATAAGCGTGTATCACACCCTTTGTCGTTAATTTTTATTTAGATTATACAATACATAATTGAGGAACCCATTTTGGCTTAAACAGCATGTCTTGCGTCATCGTCATAATGGAAGGTGATTTCAGCAGCATGCCCATTTTCTTTGTGGAAACGTGTCTGGATCCTGGCACTTTAAAAAAAATATCTCAGCAATTATTAGATACCTCTAGTCGGAAGCTTAGCGATTATTTCAATAGAGATATTTCAGTAGTGCTTGTATGATACTGAGGATCACATTTTTTCTCATTCGAAATCTACATCTAAAATGCTCATTAGTGTATATTGGATTATCCAAAAAATAGTCATTATAAAGATGATTGTGGCCTTCTAGACGACTTCTATTTATATACTTTCACTTATGTTTTCTAGTAGAGTTGGAACCATCACATATCTCCAAGATCACTTGATATAAACGAGCAATTAACTCAGATGATGAATTGCTTATCTCTAAAAAAATAAATTCATCAATTGCTTTGTTGTAACCATTGCTTTACTGAGAATCAAAACTGCTTGAGCTGCTTGAGCTACTTGAGCTACTAATAGACATTATATTTTGATAAGATAAAGAGTAGAATAGCATACACTTGGAAATAAAAAAATTGAAGAGTATATTTTATGAAGACATACTTGTTTGTCATTTATAGAACTTCAACTTCAACAGTTAGTTTTATAATGGCTAGTTTACCACGAAATAATAAAAAAATATATAAAAAAATGATTAAAATGCCAGTTTAAGGCCCCAAATGATGTTTTGGCCTCAAATTTGCAATTATAGGGTAAACCCCAGCAACTAATGTAGATCTCTAAACAAGCTTCGTCTACATATTATAAAAAGGATTATAAGTTATATACCAAAATTTATGATTAACCAAAGTTTCGACAAACGCGACCCTTAATTATGATTACGGCCTAAGTCGAGGCCTTGATTGTGGCTTCGACACAAGTCGTAACACAATATTGTGGCCACAGAGTAACAATTTTTGTCGCAATATTTCTGACTCTACGGCTACGACATTAGGTCGCGATCTAGGTTGAAGGCAAGGTCGAAGCCTCGACGTAAGCCGCGACCTAATATCGTGGCCATAGAGTCAAAATTTTGGTAGCGATTTTGGGTTATGGCTTAAGTCGAGACTTGGACCTTGCCCTTAACCCAGGCCTCGACCGAGTCTGTAGCCACAATTTTGGTTTGCATTGTTCGAAACTAACGATTCATTCTTATTTTAATGATCTCTCTACGCATCTTTTCTATCCACTCCTTTTGTACATCATTCATTGCTGATGTATCAGCCATCATCATTGATTTCTCCAATTCGTGTTTTCGACGTTCTTTTTCTTATTTGTGACGTTCCCTCTCATTTGTCGTTTCAATTTTTTTATCTTTCAATTCATTTATTTTACATAGCAACTCTCCTTTATCATGATTGACCGTGCTCAATTCTTGTATCACATGAATGAATTCATCCACTTTCTCACTACCTTCAGCATTTTTTTTATCTTTTCTCTTTGCTGCCACTCTACCAGGTGGACGAATACCTACCTCACTTGCCTCATTGTTTGTTGATATATCATTGTTTGATGATGAGCTAGGATATACTCTGAAGCTATTGACCTTGGAGTATTTGCTTGTATTTTTTTCGACGTTTCCGAATTCATATCTCTATTTCGGTTCATTATGCAATATGACCCAACAATGCTTGACAATGCACAATTTATTCTCATTTTGTCTAAATAAATCATAAGCATCTTTTATATAATCATGCTTACTTTTTCCACGCCGTTTTATCTAATCGTAATACGCCTTAAATTTCATGACAGTTTTTGAGATTTTTTACCACTGAGCTTTACATCGTTGTTATGTTTGCCTCAATGGATTTTTCTCCTTCTCATACAATTGTCCCTTTCTCAAATTCTTCATGGACTCGTTACCAAAATATCTGTAAGGATTGATTGTTCCCAACAAATGGATCTTTACTAACCTTCAACCATGTGTAAATTAAAAGCTTATCATCATTTTCCTCCCATTTTTTCCCACGAGCTTAATCACTCCCATTTTCATTATCATCCTCATCTTATAAATTTTTTTTAGTAGAATATCATGGATATTGTGAGCTTGTACTAATTGTTGCTCGTTACAATTAATCTAAATTCGGTTGTGGTGGAGAAATTTCTCATCGTATTGAATGGTTGAAAGTTTTCAAGTGAAAACTGAGGAATATATGAAAAATATGGTGTTGTCATGCTTCTTGGATTATGACTAAAACTTTAAGGGCTTTAGCTCATAATTGGTGACATATGACCTATACTATCTTAGTGAGTTGGATAATAGTTATGACATTTAGACAACGAGAGATCATATTTTCGTTATATGTATGTTGGTTTATATGCTTTGTTAGGAGAAATGAAAATAATTTTTATACTTTGATCTTATTGTGTATATACTTTCTAAATTTTTAAATATGACAATGACCCTCTAAACTTTAATAAATTAGCAAAAAATCACCATATTTGAGAATAACTTTCCTAAACTTTAACTTTAATGCAAAAATACCCTTTAAACTTAAAAATATTAAATAAATGCTTTACATTCCTTAAACTTTAATCTTAGTATATTACTTTTAAACCAAGAAAAATCAAATCTTGTTTATGTTGTTAATTCATTAAAGTTTAAAAGCTTTGTGACTTTGTTTGTAGCCATTTGAAAAGACTTTGGTTGATAGGCTTCATATGTAGCTTGTGTGCATGCATAATGCATATTTACAGACACGCTTGTTAGTTGAGATTTTCTTTTTTTCTTTTTTTTAATCATATTGAGAGAATATGAAGATTTATATGAAATAAAAATTGGATTATGAAATTAGTATGTTTTTACTATAATATGAGCATGCCACCGTACAGTCGTATCCGAACTTTGGCGTGTATCACGTCTACAATTCACTTTATGATTTTTCCTCACGATGCACTTAATCGTCATACTTAATAAATACCCCCGGCATGTGAATCACACCCTTTGGTCGTTAATTTTTATTTAGATTATACATAACTGAGGAACCCATTTTGGCTTAAAGCAGCATGTCCTGCGTCATCCTCATAATGGAAGGTGATTTCAGCAGCATGCCCATTTTCTTGTGTGGAAACGTGTCTGGATCCTGCCACTTTAAAAAAATATCTGAGTAATTATTAGATACCTTAGTCGGAAGGTTAGCGATTAGTTCAAGAGAGATATTTCTCCTTGGCCGATCAACCATCTGGAGATATTTTGATAGTGATTGACCCAGAAATAATGAAACCAGAAGAGTCTAGGACTGTTTGCTGAATGGAAATGTACTGATTTTTTTTTTTATTTTTCATTTTTTACTGCCAGCTAAAAAGGTCGATTTGATAACTGTGTATTACAAATCAAATACAGATGGTCGATTTTATTTTTCATTTTTTATTTTTTTATTTTTCATTTATATGCTTAAGGAATTCACAAGATTAATAATATTTTGTTATCCTAAATAAAATTTGAATCAGAAGATTTTGACATCTCAAGCCAAAGTTTTAGCTATTTCATTGAGTCAAGATTGTAATGCTTCTATTTGTTTTTACCCATATAAATACTTATGTGTTTCCTTCTGTTTCTTAAATGGTGTAACTCCATTATAAACTTATGTAGTATAAAGTGATGCCAAACTATTTCTTTTGTTTGTGTCATTATTTCAAGGACCTATGAGTGTGAGGTTCCTAAAAAACCCATTATGGTGTCATCACATAACCAGTAATCAATAGGTGGTGTGAAATTACTAAGTAAATTTTTTTATAGCTTCTTGTTCTCTATTAATTAGAAAAAAAAAACACATATTTCATTATATTTTATAGTGATTAATTTTTTAATATTTTAAATATAATTTTTGTTCAGTTCACAGTTTCTATTTAATTTCTATATTTTTCCATAATTTCCCATGGCTTACATGCAAAATTTCATCCTCTTTTATGATTTCCTACTTCCATTGTCCCGCATGGATATATTTCAGAAAGAAGAGAACAAAAAGGAGATGTTTTTATTCAGGTTATTACACCCAGAATAGATCCCACTTTCTGGTGGTGTTAGGTTTATAAAAGGTATGATCACTTAACAAAGGTAGGAAAAAAAAAAGGGCATTTAGATGAATTATTGGTAGCTTCTATTTTTTCAAACAAAATTCACCAATTAAGTACCGTTGAATTAAAATATACCCCAATAATATTTATATGAAACTCATTTCAAATACACAAGTATCGATATGGATTCTTGATGGTGATTCCTTTGAATTGCTAAATGCTAACACCTTTCTATTATTGGTGGTTGGGTTTTTAACACCTTAATTGATCAGGTTATAGTTTATTATTGTGATTTTTTATGTTTTATATATATATATATTTAGGTGGGTATTAACTAATCAGTTACAGAATTCCAAAAGGTTTTATTATCCATTCACTTCAAAGGAATAATTATTTATTTATTTTCTGTTCTATATAAAGAATAGCAATTTATATCTTTATACACATGAATTATCATTAATGATTATTTTTTATCTTTATGAAAAATACTTCTATTTTAAAATATAACATATACAAATATCATCTCTTTATAATAATAAGTAGTATTATAGAATATACTAGTAGAATATTGTAATAATTATTACATGTATATTATATTTCTATTAAATTAAATTTAATTTTATATTGTTTTATATGGTGGAGTGAACGGGGTGTTAATTTCTTAAACACCAATCTTATTTTTCTCGGAATATATATATGTGTGCGTGTGAACACATATTGTCTTTTCACTCAGTCAATGAGGATAGAGTATTGGAGCGTATGGTTTCGATAAAAGGAGTAAATCCAAATAAGGACAAACTTAAAGGCTTAAAGCTATCGAAGCATTGCATAGATCTATCGGCCCATCACATTTGAGCAGAGTTCCTTGTGCTGGTCTGCACTGAAAAAAGAATTTGATCGAGGTATGTATAATTTATTAGAATAAATAGCAGATAAGTATTAATGTGTTTTAAATAAATATTAAAAATGATGTATAATTTTTATAAAATCATTCACATAAAATAATTTTATCTAAATTTATAAGCTGGTAATCTTTCATGTCACCTCATAACTACATGGTTGGTCCTTAATACACTAGACAGATCCATAGTCAAAAACTAAATAACTAAATAAAGCAAAAGAGGGGAAAATTAAGAGGAAAAAAAAACTAAAGCAAAGGAAAATATTAAAAGAAAAAAAGATATAATTAAATACATCAAAAATTCTATCTATTTTCATTCAAATTGGAAAAAATTATATCTCATCCACAGCACTTAATAAGTAATTATGGACAATTCAAGGAATGAGCTTACCTTTAAACTATGTCTAATTTTATATCTATATGAACTTTTGCAAAATTAAAAAAAAAAAAAAAGAAAGAAAGAAAATCACAATCCTTAACATTGTAAGATTTTTTTTCTTTGCCCAACTTAACATTGTAAGATTATCTTTTATCGTTTAATCCTTTGTAATCTCTAGATCTTTCTTAGTCTTATATTATTAATGTTACAATATTAAGAGAAGGGTTAAAATTATAAGATTGTCAGGCTCCACTATTATTTTGAGTTGAAATTTTATTTAATGTTTTAATTTAAACTTGAAAAGAAAAAAAAATCCCTCCCCTTTTGGTAAAGTCATGGATCTTAGACCCAAACTTTAGAGCTAATGGGTTCAAGACTTCTTAGGTTTTGGATTGAGATTCATGTTTGAGTAATTTTGGACTGATATCTTTGTTAATGTGGTTTTGGACTCATAGCAAGGTCTAGATGGATGAGTGAATATCAGATAGTCAAAGTGGAGAACCCCACTCTTCCTAACAAGTAGAGGTGGAACCTCAATTATCAAATTCTTTAAGTCCTAAGGTACCATGAACTTTGAGTTTTTTTTTTATTTTTTCTTAATTATAATATTATTAAATATCAATGTTCAAAATCATAATATAGGAATTGTACATGTAACACCCTTAAATTAGGATCACTTAGAACCTGCAAAGTGACCTTATAGAATATGAACACATAAAGACTCAAACCTAAATGACAATCAATAATCTCTAAATACATACATATATATAACAGTAACTTTAATTCAACAAACACATAGTATTCAACTCCCGCACACATACTAATAGCCATAACTTACATAGAAGCAACGATAATTGGCTTAAAGAGTCTACCGACCTAAACCAATAATATCTACTACTAGAGGATCAATGCTCGAGTATAACACACTAAATTACAAAGGGATAGACCATAACAAATACATAGCTAGAGTCTGTCTCCATAGGGTTAGCAAACCAAATCTATTTGTTAACTAGATTATCTTCTCCACTAGTGCACTCCCCATAGTCTACTATGCATAGTGCACATACAAGTAATAGGAACCTCACATGCAATTACATGCTATAAATGCAATGAACATCCACTTAATTATCTATATATTTAGCCTAGCAACCAATAAAAGGATAACTCAATATCCTAACACATAAAATATATATACATATATATATATATTAGTTATTGGTATTCCTTAATGATCACGATACTAACACCACCTAGATCTACCTAGATTCTTTCATAGTGCAACTCTATTTAGGATAATGCCGCTAGGATCATTAAATTACTGTAATAATTGCATAGATACTCTCCACTAAAATTATTAGGAGCCAAGTATAAATAGCACACGCAAGATCCTTTCCAAATATCCAATTAACGTTTTAAGTTTCTTTTTAACCAACAAGCAATGTATGCATATACATGAAATATAGATCCATCCTAAACTCTAGAATTTTCTAACTTGACTTACATGGCAAATTAGGTTGTTTAGAATCACCTACATTTCTACTCATCTATGGTCTGCACTCTTAATACTTTGATGCTTACCTTAATCGGATTTAGGTTTCATGACCTTAAAGTATAAATAAACCCTCATAGAAAGGTATTAAATAAGTTTAATTGTTGTTGTTAAGAAAAAAAGTGATATACGTAAAATTACAAAGTTTATCAGCAAGGTATACGGGCATGTATAGGGTCATACACATGTATATAGAAAATGTACTCGACTATGTGGAAGGTCATATACTTCCAAGAAGATATTGTTTCACTTCACAAAAAGTTACACAAGCTTGTGCATAAGTTGTGAACTTCCGAAGTGCATATTTTGTCATATCACAAAGAGATACACGACTTGATGCACGGACTTGTGCATAAGTTACTTCCAAACTTCATTGTATTCTAATTTTCGAGAGGTACACAGCCTAATGTTGAATACACAATTAACATTTATGTATGTGTGTATGTAGTTGTTTTGTTAATTAAGTGTAACTTATTTTCCCTCAAGTTAAGCATCATATTTTGAACTCGTTGCTAAATTTTGAACTTAAACTTGATACTAAATTGAGGAGAGTGTTGTGTTGAGAGGAAGTTAATTATAAAATGGTTGTCTTCATAAAAGGGTAAAAAAGGGTATAGGGTTTGAGAGATTGTTAAACTAATAAGTTCAATGCAAATTTTGACGAGAAATTACATTACATAATTACTCACTTGTTTAGATTAAGTTACACTTAATTAGTAAAACTTTTGTGTAATATGATATGATGAGTATTTTTATATAGTGGTCCGAATCAAGTTGAAGTGATTCGAACCTGTGCAAGACTTCCAACCCCCAGTATTTTTATATAATGGTCCGAATCAATTGAAGTGATTCAAACCTGTCAAGACTTCCCAAACCAACGCCCTCCCCCCCCCCCCCCCCCCCCCCCCCCCCCCCCCCCCCCCCCAAACAAATGTTTTTTTTTTTTTTTAATAGGTCTTCATAACAATTCTGGACCAGTTGGAAAGAGTCTAGACCAATTAGCAAGATATAAATTAGCCTCATGCTAAGTAATCCGAACCAATTGGAAAGAGTCCAGATTAGTTGGCAAGGAATGAATTAACCCTATGCCAAGCAGTCCTAATCAATTAGAAAGAGTCCAGACTCTTTGATGCTTGTAAAACCTTGATGTTCCTAATGGTCTAAATCAGTTGCAAGGACTCCACATTTGAAGCACAAAGTGTTTGCTTGATGTAAAGCACTCTAAGTAGTTTGAACCAATTGCAAGGAGTCTAGACTCTTTTTATGTTTTCTAGCTAATTAGTGGAGCATTTATTGCAACGTGGAAAAAGGTGGGAAAAATGACTAATGGCTATATTTTTTGAAGGCTATAAAATACAAGTAACTAGGGAGATTTAATATGCAAGAAGTGCTTATTAATTTCTTACAACCACTTGTATTAAACCTATCAATCCTTTTAGTGTCTTATTTGCTTGTTTATGTGAGAGACAGTGAATAGTGTTATTTAAGAGTTATTTTGCAATCTTTGTAAGATACTATTCTAGGATTGTGTCGAGTAATTAATTGTGAATGGTTTAAGTTCTGGCAAATGTGAGTGTGATATTTGTAAGCACAACTTTTGCATGATTGTGCTGTAGCTCCTTGGGAGCATTGTTTTTCTTGTAAAATAAAGTCTGTGAAGTCCTCCATTGAGGAAGGCATTGGTATGGACCATAGAAACTAAGGGACGAACTGAACTCTACATTAAAATCCAATGTTATCTTCTCTATCCCTTGTCTCTCTAGTTATCATTATTCTCTTTACATTGTTCATACTTTCAAAAATATGTTAATTTGCATTTTATAGGCATTGGTTTTGTGAAAAAGGGAGATCAACTAGTTATAAAACACAATTCACCCCCCACACCTCTCATGTTTTATCCTATATCTTATTTAGGTTTTACGCCTGGTGCATTGGTCGTGTACTACTAGAAAATATCTCTTTCGTCAAACCTTCCTTTGTTTTCATTCTAAAATGTTTCAAACGATGTTTATATTGTCACTACACCCTTTTTAGCACCGTCTTAAACACACTTCTATCCAATTCTAACATAGTCAACAGTTAGAGATTGATTTAACATTGAAATCATTCTACCTTTTTAGAGTTCTTCAATCTTCCTTCTTCTTTTTTCCTTTAAATCGTGTTGTTTAAGACTTCTCACGTTCTTGATAGGCTTAACTTGATTAAGGCTCAGTAGGCCGAACACTAGCAAAGTAAGCTACTTGAAACTTCCTCAAGGCCCAACAAGCACCCCATACCATCTCAACCATGGGCCTCACCTATTAGCCCGATGCCTTTAGAGTATTTAAAGGCCCAAACCTGATCTTCCTCCATTAAGTTCCCCTTCTCTTGTTGAGCTCCTTATTGAACAACGTCCCCTTGGTTCTCCACACCACTATAGGTATACACTACATCTCCTTGGCATACCACATCTCTACGAAGGTACTTAGAACCTTTATAGGGGTACACTAAAGGAATTGGTCTCTGCCTTTTTCTGTCCACCCTTCTTAGATGACCACAACCATTACTTCGAATCCAATTCAACTTCCAACTAGGGACCATGCCACGTGAGCAGTAAATATTCTAAGTCCCCTACCCCAGTCTAATATGACGATCATTTATAGATGACGCTTGAGGGCTCAAGGTAAATCATCATATTGTATCCAAGCTAATTCATCTTGTTTTCTTACTCTCTCATGATCTCACACTGATTGAAGCATCAGAGTGGTTGCATCAAACAACCTCCCAATATACCACTAGCAAGTTCTCTTTGGTTGTTAGCCTAACAAATCTCTACCAAAATTATCATTGGCAACACATATAATATCCTCAATTCTCTCAGTTTTCTCCATTAAATATCAATGTCCACATTGAAAACCATGATTTTTATTAGTTGCATGTTAATCGTCGTGATCAATTAGAAAGAAACAGAATGCATTTCTTTTAAGAATCCTCAAGGATTATAGATTTAGTTTAGAGATGAAGATAGGAATTCTACAAGATATGAAGAACAAGACAGAAAAGTGAGAAAGCAGCTATCTCTTGACATTTTATACATTAATCTAAACCAACTATCTTTTCAAAAGTTAATGTTAGGACAAAATCACCCCTGTTTTAAGAAGTTAAAGTTATTGTCCTGCCCTTCATTGTATAACATTTATGATGTTTTATAATTTAATATCCTTTTTTAAATAAAAAAACATAACAAATATGAATATAACAATTGAAAAAAAAAAAGTGACAAATTAACATAAGTATAAATGATGATACTAACTTAAACTGAAAGGCTATGCAATGTTTAACTAATTGTTCACGCGCTAAGCCTAAAGAAAGGGTTTATAAATTAGGGCAATATGGTTGAATTTCTATTTCTAAGGTCAAATCATATGCTTAACTATATAAAATATTTAGAAACTACATGTATTCAAGAAATTATAACTTACAATATTTCTACTCATTCATTGTACTATAATTTCCATTACAGTCTCATACCAATTAAGGCGTTTAATTGACTTTAATAGCGATTCCATAAGTAATCCATATTAAAAAAAGAAAATATTAAAATTATTCATCATTCAAACTTATGGATAACAATTTAATGTTGAATATTTTTCCCAAAATAGCTTCGTTTAAGTACAAATTTAACAAATAAAACTCTTATTACTATTCTATTTCATTTCTTATTAATAACAATTATATTATAATCTTATTCATTCCAATAAAATAAATGAGCAATTAGTAAACAAATTTTGAGCTGCTAACAAGTTAACCTATAACTAGAAATTCCAAAAATTAAAAATTATAACTTATCTTTTAAAATTTGATATTCACTATAACCAGACAAAGCTAAATCGCTAATGATTTTAAAATCCCAAGCTCATCCATAAGGTAACTTTGTATGCCTTTTCCCCTCTCAAGAGGTATTGCCCATTTAAAATGGCTTGCCTTCGTATTTAAGAACTACTAGGAAAATAGGATTAAATATTGAGAAATCTACGTCAGCATTTCTGGATTAGATTTTTGGAGGAATAATTAAAATAAAACTTTTCCTTCGCCATTTTCGAGCCGGCACCCTCGGAAATAAAAAACTTGTGGCTAAAAAAGGGGGAATAAAAGGCAAAAGAAAAGCCCAAAAAAGCCCCGTTTTATCTTGTGGTTGCTATTTAACTATTTTATATAATTATAAAAATCAATATAACAGTCAAAAATCTCTTTACCAAATATTCAATTTTCAGATGGACAAGATTTAGCAGTAGAAAAGCTTCCACGTGGGAAAGCATAAATGGATAAAGCTGTCGAAAGTTAGATCGTGGATGAGCCAAGATTCAATTCAAAGCGACAGGGAACAGGCAAGCAAAAGGATAGAATCCAAGAAACACAACGCCGAACATTTTAATATATAATGGGAATGGAAGACGTGCGCGGCTTCCTTTTTTTTTTTTTTTCTTTTTTAATAAGTGAAAAATAATAAAAAGAGACATATATAACACGTAACAACTACAAATAGTTTATAATAATTAATTTAATAAAATGACAGCATTAAATATATTCATCTATCTAATATAAAAAAATAATAAATGTGCCTAATAATATAATGTGAAAAAATTAATGGAAAATATTTAAAAATAAGTAAAATATAAGAAAAGTGATTGGGACATAGAGTGTATTATTTTAACCATATTGGTCTATTAATCCAAGGCAGAAGAAAAGCTAAGACATGCCAAGACAAAAAGAAAATCTAACGTATTTAATGAAAATTTAATTTTGGAATATTTTGGAATCATTTAATTACTTAATATATATTATTACAGTCAAAAGGCTCAATTTTTAATATCGTTAATGTAGATATAATTTTTAATATATGATTTGATGAAAATGACCCTATTTTCTTCCTCTCTTTTTTTTTTTTCAAGCACATATAGACATTTTTTTAATATGTAAATGTTTTTTTTTCCTTCTCAAGTTTTTAAAATTGGTCCGAGTTTTTTTATGATTTCTTTTCTTTTGTCAAAAAGTCAAAAGGCTCACTTTTTTGGTGTCTTTAGTATAGATATAATTTTTAATATATGATTTGATGAAAATGATCCCTACTTTTTTTTCTTCTTTTTTGTTTTTTAAGCGCATATAGGCATTTTTTTAAGTACTCAAATGTGTTTTTTTTTCCTTCTCAAGTTTTCAAAGTTGGTCTAACTACTTTTGTGATTCATTTTCTTTTTTCAAAAAGTCATTCCATATTTGAAAGAATATTGCCAAAGAATTTTTATTATGGTGAAATAATCATTACAACATAAAAAAAAGTTTACCAATCATCATTATTATGATCAAAATGACCATTATAACACAATAAAGGCCACCAATCCTCATCACTATTGTTAAAATGACTATTGTAATCATAATTATTTTGTCATAAATAGCATTTCTCCAATAATATAAATAAAACATGTCAAATCCTCTTCAAATCACTGCTCACAATTTTAGAGAGTGAGATATTTCCTAAAAGAAAAGAAAATCCGATAAAATGATACAAAAAAACCCAACCTAAATTTTATAGAAATTTTAGTGAGTTGGACGAATTGGGTAAATAACCTGCTCGCTTGCATTCTTATATCGGTTTTCTTCTTTCGCACTTGTTAAGAAGGCATGCAAGCGTTCCATTATGTTTTACAAATTTTAGAAAAGTAAAAAATTGTCAAAATCTAAAGAAATGAAGTGAAAAAAATGAAAATAAAAAAGAGAGAAATCTATTTATAATTTTTAATTTTTAATTTTTGAAGCTTTTCTTAAGTATTGTGTTTTCTCAAGCTAATTTTAAAATATATTATAATATATAATTTCTTAAGGTTTTTTGTGGAGTCTTTTTAATTTTGCTTTTTTTAATTATTGTGTCCTTTCAATTTTAAAGAATTTATTTGTACTCTTTTATAGATAAAATCACTTTTGTTATTATTTTAATTTCTCTTTTAGTATTCATTTAAAATTTTCACATTTTCAAACAAAACATATATTCTTATGGAAAAAAGAGAAAAAACCATTACACATATTCAAAACCAATATCCCTTTTCATTTTTCTCATTCCCTTATTTTTTTAATTTTCCTTTTCTTTTATAGTCTTTCATCATAAAATTTCAACGAAAAATAAATAAATTGTTGCCCTTTCAACTTCCTTTTTCATGTGGGAAAAAAATTATTTTCCTTTTTTTTCTATTTTCTTTTTTTTCTTAATTTATAGTTTTTCTTTTCTTTTCTTTTTTTTCCAAATTAATGGTTGTGCTTTAAATTTCTTCTTCCATCTTTTGTGTAGATATAATTTTTAATATATGATTTGACGAAAATGATTCCTGCAGTTTAAATTTATAATTTTTTTTCCAAAATAAAAACTACTCCTTCCTTAATCTTTTTTGAAACCATAACTACTCTTCTTATCCTTTTTACTTTTAAAATTTACATTTTAATGTAAAATAAGAATAATAATAATATTTAAATATTATGTCAAGTTTGGTACGTGGAATCATCCGAAATGGAATGGATTGGAATTGAAGGACTAAAATGGAATGGAATCAATATAGAAATGATAAATCCATTCTTTTGTTTGGATACAGACATGGAATGGAATGGACATGAATTAGTTTATATTGGAATTTACCAAAAATACCTTTTAAAAAATAAGATAATAAATTTATACTGGATAAAAAGGTAATTTAAGTAAAAATTCTGAATAGAATTAGGAATGGAATTGCGATTCCGCCTTCTCAAAGGCGGAATCGAATTCCACCTAAAATTTGGAATCATTAATCCTAAGGAATCACAATTCCGCCTTCTTGTAACACTTCCAAACACAGGAAAAAGGAACGGAAGCCAGAATCGCGATTCCATTCTGGCCCATTCTTGCATACTAACAAGCCATTATTGGATTCAATCCAAAATCTAGAAAGAGTTCTTTAGAGTCGAAAATTAATATTTCTAATAAAATATTTAGGATTAAATTTGCGCACGCGACGTAGGTGCGGCATTCACAATTACTATTTAATGGTTTATATTCAATCATGATTAATACCCTTACTTTTCACAATTGGTTCTTTCTCTATAATTGCACTCACACTTCCATGGAATGTCATGTAATTTTTAAAAAACTTCGATTGTCATAGATTACACGTTACAGTTTATCAATGTATGTTTGATTATATTTTTTTAACATAAGCATAGTGACCAAATATCATTACTAACAAAAGAAGAGAAAATAGTTTTATATTAATGTCCATATTTGGAAAAAAAAAAAGTCAATCTTTTTATTTTAAACATATAGTGCGGGTACGTTGACTGCTAGTAGAAGGTAAAAGAAAAGGTTAAGACTTAAATAGAAATGTAGTAAAACATAAGGGCCTTTTATAAAACCATTCATTGTTTGGATAATCTTAAGTAATTCTAAATCTGATCATTAATCCTCTATTAATTCAGATATTAACCTTTTTTTTATTTTCAACTATATAATCATCATTAATAATATTCTAAATGAAGTTTTTAGACAAACATGTGACAACAATAACATCATGATGGTCGTTTTCTAAACAAGTTAAAATCCAATATTAATTCTGTCCTACGACCACTTTAAGACTAGCACCTGATAAATAATAAATTAAATATTGGGTATCATTAGTCTTAATTCAATTACTAGTAATTTACTACTCCTATAAACTAATCAATCAAATTCAAAATTACTTTTCCTTATTATATTATTTTTGTAGCTTACTCTAACCTTTGAATCACCTACTTCATATGTAACTTTTACTCCAAAACAAAATTCAATTCATAGATTATTTTCTTAAACCATGGAATTTCTTAATTAGTTCAATATCTTTCTCAAGATTACAAAACTGTAACCCTAATTGTCTATTGGAATTTCATTCTAGTTAACAGCCATAATATAAAATTAATAATTTTATAATGAAGCGCAAAAGTATCACTTGATTAAAAATAAGAGGGTTTAATGGTTAATCCTATTGTGTGTGTGTGTGTGTGTGTGTGTGTGTGTGTTATCATATGGCAGACACGTGATTGAAGACAAGGAATCGCAATTGAAGGCCACCTAGAAAGCCACCGACTTTAGCTTCTCCACCTCAGCCTATATCGTGTATGCCGCTGGCGTTGGGCCGACCTACATTGCCACAGAATCATCTTCAAATGTTTTAGGTTGCTAGCTTTTGTACCTAAGTTACCAGGCTTCTTTCTAAGCAGCCAGCCTTTCCTATACGAAAATTGAAGGGTTTTTCCAAGTTTCTTTATAACCTAGTTTATTCTTTCTTCTCCAAAATCATTCTTGAGCTGTAGAAATAGATCTCAAAACCTTTGTTTGTGATGTTAGCATCAAGAAATCAAGAATCAAGATCAATGTGAGTTTACGTCTTCAATTCTTTAGACATTTAAAGGAAAGCATTTTTCTAAAGTTTTCTCTTGGGTGTCGAAGGAAGTCTTGAAGTTTTAGTGTTCCACAATCGAGGAGGCAGAAGAAGAACCAAGAAGTAGGGAAGTGATCATTCTAAATTTTTTGGTGATTTAAAGTGAAATATTTTCTAAATTTCTTAGTGGATTTTGGAAGGAGCTAAGTTTTAGAGGAAATTTGGATAAAACCATAAATTAGGTATTGGAGAATTTGTGGTTTACAATCAAAGGAGGTAGGTATGTACCAACATAGATTTGTAGTTCTTTTCATATTAGGGATTTAGATGATAATAGGAATATGATTGTTATGGAAACAAGTTTTGAAATAGTTCTATTTATGTGGTCAAGTGTTTAGTGAAAGTAAAGTTTTGTTCCTAAAGATGATTCAAGTACGATCTTACCTTGTTTGCTTCTTGTGATTTTAGGTTTAGAATCTACAAATGAATCTAATGCTACATGGTTTTAAAATTGAGTTGCTACCATTGCTACCAAGACAGTGCCTTGATGATCTGTATATGACATTATCATGAGTGGAGTTATGCATAGAAATGTTCTAGTAGTCTAAGAATGATACAAGTATGGTACCCAGGATGTGTGGAGAGTTCCCAACACCAATATATTATATATTACTATTTTCTATATGGCTGTTTTTACTAGGGATGTGTATGGTACAGTTCGGTTTGATTCGATTTGCACCTCGAACTGAACCGCACCATATTTTACAGTTCAGTTTTTCTTTAAATTCGAACCTAACCATACGGTTTGGTTTGTAATTTTTTCAAATAAAAAAATAATTATGTACATGGTTTGCGGTTCCAACCATTTTTATTCATAAAATAGATAACATATTCTATCGAAAAAACCATCATTACGTATTTCTTATTACTAATGCAAATGTAAACAAAGATATTTTAATTAATTATTTACCAAATAAACATGTAAAACTTGTAGGAATGAAGGGATTCATCCATTATAAAATTATAATTGTGACTAGTCTCATTTTTTTGAAAATATCTTGAACTATAATGGTATATTAGACTTTATCCCAATATGAAATATAAAATTTAATTTATTGTATACTTTTAACTAACATATTACCAATTATATAAATCAATAAGTAACTAAATATGAAGTAGATTAATTAGTAAGGTAAATGGAAAAAAAAAAAATGCAGTAGTTAGAATACTAGAGGCTAAATCTAAAATTTATTATTTGTAGATAACATATAACATTAAAAAATTATGAAAAATCTAATTTTATTCTAATAAATTTATACATATCTAAGTCATAAATCTTTAAAAACAATTAATTTTTCTAATTCTATTCTTTAATGAATGATACATCTCTAAGTCACATAATCTTAAAAACAATTAATTTTTTTAAAACAATTAAGAGTAAAATAATATGTTTAATTTTTTTAATACATAAATGGTTCATTTCGGTTCAAACCATACGATTTGGTTTACGATCCGAACCGAACCGCAAACCGTTTACTCTTCACTGAACCGAACATGAACCACGAACCGAACGTTTAAAAAAAGAACCGAAATTTTGGTTCGATTCGAACTGATTCACTCTTCTTCTTTTTTTTTTTTTTCATAGCCCTTGTTTTTACGGAGTCACAAGTTACTCTTGGTTTAAGACTTATCGTGGATAGTTCTAAACTATGTTATTTGCTGGCTAATCAAAGATAATAATTTGTGTTTACTGCATTAGTTATTAAGTTATATGTGAAATTATATAGTGACTATTCATGTGCATGTGGTTGTAGCATGGCGTATTGGGCTTTTGTAATCATTCTTTTATCTTTTTTAGGAACAGGTGACAATCCAGTAGTGTATGATTTATCTGGCTATGATGTGTTTGTAGATTATGGGGAGGATGATAATGGACCTAACTATCCTGCTAACTGTTAGCTTTGCTTTAGATTAAAGATAGCTATTTGAAGACCACGTGAAGTTTTATGTTTCCTTTATGGATTTTGAAATTATATGAGATTTTCATTCTGAAATTTTAAGTTTCATCTATGTTGGCTTTAGTTTATGCTAATTAAGTTATTTAGAAGTTTTGTTGTTATGAGATTTTTTAAACAGGTACCCTTTTTTATATGAGAGTTTGATGTTGTATTTATAATCGTGGATTAATGGATTAATAGCCTTAGCGTATCCACCCTAGTAGGGACACGTAGGGAGTTGTAATGCCTTCCATTTAGGGCGTTACTGTAAATCCAGTTTTTCTAATAACCAAGATAACTCAAGAACCAGAAACCAAAACTCTAAACCGGAATAGCTTAAGACTGGAGTGAGAACTAGGAACCTAAATCCGGCTTTTCCTCGGTTTCCAATTAAGAAATTTTATAAGAAAATTTAATTTTGAATATAGTTCTTGATTATATTGCAAACCAAGAAAGATCAGATTTTGAGAAAATTTCAATTTCGGGCTTTCCTGAGACCCATTACAGAAAAACATGCCCTGGAACTTGAATTTCAAAAATTTACTCATGAATACTCATTTGAATCAAAATTAAATAAGGATTTCAAAAATAAAATTTCATAATTTTTCGGTTTATAAAAATTACAGTTATAGCCTTTATTCGTATTTTCTTACTACCGGTAATTAAGTTGTCTTGATTACTATTCATTACTATTCACAAGTACAACCTATTATACTCACAAGTACACCCTACACTTACATCCTTACAACCACTCAATTTCATTTTCTTTTCCAAGGATTATTTGTCTCTTAATTATTATTATAAGTTATGACATTAATGTACAAACTATCAACACAAATCAATCAAAAATCAAATCCCCCCAGCGGCGCGCCACCCCAACCCCACCACCGCGCCCCCCCCTTACCTTAGAAGCAATGGCCGGCGTGAACCCCCTCCATTAAGTCCATTATGCAATTTTTTTTTAATTTGTTTTATCCCATTTAACCTAATTTCATTTTATATATAAACCACATTTTCTCTCTCTCTCTCTTCATTCTTCTCATTTTCAAACTTCCAAAAGGTGAAAACACTCTCATTTCTCTCCTCTCCCACTCCATATTGCCGTGATCTTCATGGCCTCTCACACACACAGACAACTTTCTTTTTCTTCATTTGTCTTCTATTTTACTCTTAAGTGAAAGAACCTAGCTTCCTTATCTTTAGATCCTTGTAATGGCAAGGATATTCTTAGATATTTCCAACTAAATGTCCCCATGATCTCTTGCTAGGGACAAGGAAATATCAATACAAGAATACCAAACCATCACAAAGTAGATCTTGCATTTAAACAAGCTTTCATGACATAAGCTTTATGATCATTCATCTAAAGTGTTTTGAACAAAGATCTTTCATAAAAATGTAGTTTTTATGTTTTCAAAACCTAATTAAGCACTTAAGATAGTAGATCTATCATTTTACCATTCATATTCATGTAGGCATTTAAGATCTCATCTATATTTTGAGTTTATGTGCATTAATGGTCATCAATGCTTTTGTCTTGAGTAAATAATCTTGCTAGTATATAGATCTATAGGTAAATGAGTTAATGAAACCAAAAAGGAAAACTATTTTCAAGAAATGAACTAAGGAACATTCGGATGACATGAGAAACCTAGTTTAAAAACCCTTTTACCAACTTCAAAACATGTATTTTACAAGAAAAATGAAGCCTATAGGTGATTGTTGATGTTTGATGATATTTTTCATGAGTTTAAATGAGTTTTTACCAAAGAAAATATTCAAAATAAGAGATGAAGCCTAATAGAAGTTTTGAGTTGAAAGTCTTGTAAGCAAAATTCGTAATAATGAATAGATGGTTAGAAAACACTAGTTTTCCAACTTCAAAAATGGTATTTTCTTGAATAAATGGAGTCCTTAGAGTATAGATAAAATAAATACCTAAAGTTCTAAGTATAAAATACATTTTTCTCAAAAGAACCCACTTAAAAATAAATTTTGCTAAATTCGGATTTTTGGAACCACCCTAGTATAAGACTCACTTAAAGTTTACAAATGAAGATATAATTAAAGAAATAGAGGCCTTAGGATATAGCTAATGTAAGGGTCAAAATTTCTTCAAAGAAAGTAGAGTTTTCCTAAGGAAAATCCTTAGAATAAGTTAGTATGACCAAGTGTAGTAAATTTATTTGTTAAACAATGGCATGAAATAGTGTCCTAAGATAAAGGTTATTTAAATTCTTTAAATCTAAAAATTTATAAGAACTTAGACACCTAAGAGTTCATATCATGACATTCATGATAGAGAAATTCATCACTATGGCATTTAGTTTCATTTTTCACTTAGGATCTCAAGAGCATTCATGAAAATCACATTTTCGGAATCAACATAACCGCTGTACAGATCTGATCATTTATGAGGCTTAGATTTTCAAAACTTGATTTAAACTTCATATTTAGAAAGCTCTTTCGAAGTAGATAGAAATCGGTATAAAATTTTCGAAATTCCGAGTTAAAACGACCAAGTTATGGCCATTTTAAATCGGACCCTCGGAAATGACGCGAATTTCGATTTCACTAAGTTGTCTTAGAGTTTTAGTATCCTTAGATGGTAGAATACTTATTAGGGTATTTCTTTTGTGATTAGGCGAACCCGAGGATGTCAAATCCTTGCCTCTGTATTACTATTAAGAGACCGACGAACCATGGCTAAGTGAGTTTCTCTTTCCAGTTCATTTATTGTATGTGCTTGATAAATTAGTGCACTAGAATGTAGGCCAAATGAATTGAATATGTATGATGGGAAATAATGGGAAATTGTATGTTGATGGTGATATGAGAACTCAAAATAAGAATATCGAAACCGGGTGATAAATTCCGGTTGCGTAGTTAGTTATGATGTATTGTTTGAGAAATTGTTTGATCACCTGAATAAAATGACTTAATCGACTATTCGGACTAATGCCAAAATTTTGACATATGCATATCATAATGGGAATGAGCATTAGCATTATTCGGTTAATCGTGATACATAAACGAGATTAATTGTTCGATTAATCGTGATCCAGAAACGAAATAATTATTCGGTTAATCGTGATCCAGAAACGAAATAATTGTTCGGTTAATCGTGATCCATAAAAAATAATTGTTCGGTTAATCGTGATCCAGAAATGAAATAATTGTTCAGTTACTCGTGAACCATAAATGGCATAAAGTTAGTACCGCAGTATTCATTAATCTGCTAACCTGGGATGGAGGGCGCAAGTCCATCCACATATGATTTCTGGATAGTCATATGTATGTTGTTCTCATGTGTTTGGTGCATTCACTTGCCTGTTTAATTACTTGTTTGAATTGTTGTGACATGAATGTTATGTGGAAGATTTCACTCACTAAGCTAGTTAGCTTACGTCCTATAGTTTCTTCCTTTTGCAGCTACCCAATTTATGGCTTAGGCAACGTGACCGACCGTATAGGTACAAGAGCTAGAAGTTTTCCTAGAAGTTGAATATTTTGTTTAGACTTCCATAGGAAACTTTTAAGACTTTGGATGACTGTATAAGGCCGTTGAATATTCTTTTGCAGGGGAATGCCCCTTCGTGAATGTAATATTTATTTATGTTTCATGAGTAATATCATACTGCTAATGTATGCCAAATTAAGCTTTTATCTCCATTCGGACTTGTATTCTATTGTCGTAAAGGTACGCCTTACATCTATATGAGACTCTCGAAGGACTAAGGCGGTAATTCGGGAATATTGTATGGCATGTGGCGGACTGTTACGTATAAGGTATCTTATGGGGCGTGACAGTTACAGTAGCAATCTAGAAATTGCCATATCGAACAATAAATTCTCTATTAGATTTCGTAGACCCAATTTTTGCTCAAGTTTAGGGCTCTAATTTATAATAAAAATTAGTGTTACATCAAGCTATAAAAATAATAATAAAAAAAATAAAATAAAAAATAAATAAATAAATAAATAAAGTAAAAAAAAATAATAATAATAAAATAAAAATAAGTAAAAGAAGAAAATATAGGTATATAGGAAGAAAATAAGAATTTTTGAATAAAAAAAAAAATTAATAATAAATAAAAAAAAATAGAAAAAAAAAATTTTTTATCTGAGCTTGGTATAATATATTTTTGTTGTAAATTGTTCATAAAAATAATTATAAAAAAATTCAAAAATTATTTTGTGAATTTTGAATGAGCCTTAAAATCAAAATTTGTCAAACCCAAATAGGCACAGGCTAATGGCCTAATGGTTAAGACCACTAACCAGACCCTAGCCCATGCCATAGGTCATGGGTTCGAACCAGCTTGGATGCAAATTTTGGACTTTCTTCCTCTTTGTTTTTTACTCAAAATAACAACCCACTCACTTTGGATCACGATAAAAGTGTGTAATTGTTGTTTTTTTGTCAAAATTGATTATGTGGATTGATAGTCGGCATGGAATAGATTGTAATTGCATTGAATGTTGGATAAAATCAAGTCTCGAAGAGTCTCAATTTGTCGGTTGAAATTTGGGAAAAAACTGCGAAATTTATGGAAGCTTGAAGGATCATCAATGGTGGCGACCAAATTTGATGAATTTGGGCAATTAATTTGATCTCTACAGAGATAGGATACTATTCGAGTATTTACTCATCAATTTCGTCGGTTACAACGAATCAACTTCAAATCTTCAGTTTTAATTTTTTGCGAAAAATCGGGATCTCATTAAATGAAAGTTGTAACTGAAATCAAACCATGGATCTATAATAGGGGTGATCCATGAGCAAAAGGCACAGATCAATTTCAAGAAAACACATCATAAAGATAGAATTCGAAAATTTTCGAATCTAGAGTCTTAAGAGAGAAAATTTGAAATTCGAAGATCTTGAATCAATTTCGATCCAATTTGAGTGTTTAAGGAGCTTTAGGAACTAGTTTCTAGTGATCAAGTGTGCTTAGATTTGATCAATTTGTTCGAATTGAGTTCTACAAATTTTTTTAAAAATTTTCGATTGAAGCCGCCGTTAGCCACCACCGCGAACCGCCGTCCACGGTGGTTCTGGGCACGAACCACCACCACCAACGGATGCGCCACCACCATAGAAGTCGGGCCGACAAGCTTGTGGAGGACAACAACCCAGGGACGGCCGACGAGCACTCGAAAGGTTGCGTCATCGTCTTCCTCGCCGACGAATATCCGAAGTCCGACTCGAAATCCGAATCCCAACCCAGCCGGTTGTCGGTCAACGGTCGTCAGTCATCGGTCAATGGTCAGCCCAGATCCAACGGTCCAGATTCAATCATCCAGATCAGACGGTCCATATTTAATCAAGCAGATCAACGGCCCAGATTCAATCAACCAGATCAGACGGTCCAGATTCAATCAAGCAGATCAACGGTCCAGATTCAATTAAGCAGATCAACAGTCTAGATTCAATCATCCAAATCAGACGGCCCAAATTTGATCAAGGAGATCAACACTCCAGATTGAAAGTCAAGAGATCAGACGGTCCAGATCAAGCAAACGCGATCAACGCTTCAGATCTGATCCGAGAGATCTAACGGCCCAGGTCAGTCCGCATTATTATTATATTTTTATATATAATTAATTTCGAAAAATAGGAAAAATAGTAAAAAATTCATTAAAAATCAGAAAAATTTGGAAAGAAAAATTAAAATAACTATTTTTCATATAAATTTACTTGTTTTAGTAATTTTTGATATTTTTGAATGTTTTATGTACATGGATTGATTTTGAAATGTATAGATGATGCATAATTTTAATGTATTTGTAATATAATTTTGATATAATATATTTTGAACATGTTGTGAATGTATGTGATGATTATTGAAAAAATAAATAAAAATGACAAAATGGGTTTTCCAAAACCAAAATTGTTTTTGAATAAAAAATGATTGAATTTTTTTGAAAAAAAAAATGAATTTGTTTTCAAAAATACTTTAATGAATGATGAATGAGATGAATGAAAATGAATGAATTATTGTTAAATATAATTTTAATCAAATTATCTTCATAAATTTGCTATGAAGATAATCAATCAAATTTTCACCAAATTATCTTCATAAATTTGCTATGAAGATAATCAATCAAGTTTTTCACTAAATTATTTCATAAATTTGCTATGAAGATAATTATTAAAGTTTAATCAAAATTATTTTCATAAATTGTCTATGAAAATAATTCAAATTTCCATCAAATTATCTTCATAAATTTGCTATGAAGATAATCATTAAGTTGTTCAATTATCTTCATAAATTTGCTATGAGATAATAATCAAAAGTTTTCATATCTTCTAAATTTGCTATGAAGATAATCATTAAGTTGTTCAAATTATTTTCATAAATTTGCTATGAAAATAATCATAAAGTTTTCAATTAAATTATTTTCATAAATTTTCTATGGAAATAATAATTAAAGTTTTCATAGAAATTTTCATAAATTTGCTATGAAAATATTCATTCAAGTTTAATCAAATTGATTTTTCATGTAGCATTAAATTAGCCATGAATTATCATAAAACGATTTTAAAGAAAAATGATTTTTGAACTTAGAAAAAATATGTTTTCATAAAATAAAAAAATCAATTGATTAGATCATAGGATCATAAAAATGATTTTCATAAAAATTCAAAATTTAATGAATTTAAAGTGAGAATAGTTCAAAAATAAAATTGATCAACAAATTAAGTTCTTTTTTAAAAGAACTACGTTTTGTCTAATCTCGATTAGCGAGTACGTAGGCACCTACGGGGCGGCAATAAAAAATGAGAAAATATTTTTTGTTTATCACTTTGATTATTTCTATGAAATTTTTGAGCAATGAAAAATATAAAAAATATAAAAAGAAAACAAAAAAATGTGACTTGTAAATGTTGTTATGTAATATATTATTTGAGTTTTTGAGCATGACAAGGATAGATTATAAATTTAAAATTCCAAAAGTGGTAACTATTTGGTTTTAATAGGTTAGCCCCCGAATCCATGATATCTGGTTTTTAAAAAGTTTGTTTTTTTTTTTTCTAAATCAAATTTTTTCGCAGATTAGTAGCTAAGTTAGGATCAACCGACCCATTAATCCTAGCTTTTGTTTTTTTTTTTTTCCTGATTTATATCGGGTGGCGACTCTAAATTATTTTCAAAAAATTTAAAATTTCTCTTAACACCTAGTCGAGGATTCATGTTAAATGGGTTCGGGTTTAATGTGAATCGAGTTAGGAGAAATGAACCAGATAGTGGAAAAATCCAGGCTCGACAGATTTAAAACTAAAATCTAGATTTCAATCTAATACGAAAGAATTATGTCATCCTATCTCTAAGTGTGTATGCGATTTGTTTCATCTATGTTACATCTATTCAAACAAGCAATTTATCAATTAACTTATACAAAATCAAATGATTAAATCGATATGGTAGCATATATCAATTCAATAAAAATTAAAACAAATAAATGGATTTAAGAAAACTAATCTATCATTGAAAACTAACAATCCAGTTAGATATCAATGTAGGGTTATTCAAATGTTAGAGTAAAAACTCTCTACACTTCCGTATATAAAACAATCAAGGTATTAAATCAAGAGTAAAGAAACACAATAAAATCCTTTATAATGATCTTGAATAGTTGCAAATCTTCAAGCATAGAAATCTTGAATCTTGTTTTCTATTTCTCACTCTAAGAATTCTAATCTCTCAAATCTCAAAGTGAAAAGATATGAAAAGTATATCTATCAGAAATAGGATTATAAATATATATGAGGTTCTTGTAAACCTTTTTTCAAATTTTCTCAAATCTTCTTTCATCTTTAAATTAGGACTCTTCCTTAATTTCCTCTCTCATGCTTTAGGATGAAATATATCTTGTATTCAAATCATATCTTTCAAAATAGAATTGGATAACTTCAAAAAGATACGATTATGATTTCACCATGAGTCACCTACACGGGTCATCTACTTTACTTGTGTAGTCTGGAGTAAGCTTGATTCTCTATACAAAACTCCACCTACACGAACCCAAACACCACTTATGTACTCTAATCATGTAGCGCACAAATTATCATTTTGATGTTCACACAAGTCTCAGCGCAAACTCATGTACTCACTTGTGTACTTCCTTCTATTCCTAACATAAGCTAAGTCGTGTTCTCTGTATGCACTCTGTACTTTCTTCATTTTTCACAAGGGTTAATGTCATAAATGGTATCTGAATTTTGATAAAATATACAATTACGTACCTAAACATTAAAATTAATCAATTTAGTACATGAACATTAAAATTGATAATTTAATACCTAAAGAATTTTTGTCACATCCATAGCACCTCTACCAAGTTATTTCAATTACTAAATTGATCAATTTCAAAGTTTAGGCACATAATTGCATATTTTGTTAAAATTCAGGTACCATTTGTAGTATTATTCTTTTTTCACTATCTTTGGCAAATTATGCTCTAACTCATCAAAAAATCATTCTTTTAAGCACAAATACTCTCCAAAACCTAAAATCAATAATCAAACTAATTAAGTACATTTTTCGTATAAATATTCATAAAAATTTATCATTCAAACTTTATATATCCTTCTTAAAAAAAAGTTAGGATTAATGTCACAAATAGTATCTAAATTTATAAAATGTACAATTAAATACCTAAACTTTGAAATTAATTAATATGTTATCTAAAAGAATATTTTATGCATGTTATCAATATTTCCATCAAGTTCTTTCAAGTACTAAATTAATCGATTTCAATATTTTTCAAGTGCCAAATGGATCAATTTCAAATTTAAGGTGCCTAATTGTATATTTTGTCAAAGTTCAAATACCATTTGTGACATTATCCCTAAAGGTTAAATCACACTTATCAAATCATTAGAAATGATTTAAAATGAGTTTAACTATTCGGGCTACTCAAATTTTATTCACTTTGAACTCTAGTTGATTTGAGCTTAATTTATAAATAAACCAAGTTCAAACTCAAAATAAAATTTATTTAATTAAATAAACTACAGTTAAAATTCTATCTTAGACATGCAAACCTACTCAACTTATGAGAGCTTTGTATATATGCCCAGACACATACACACATACTATATAAAAATAAAAAATATGAATTTGCAATAATATTGGCTCCAATTAAAAATAAATAAATTAAAACCCGTTTCATAATTGATTAGCTATTAGTTAATACAAGTTGAGAAGTAAATCCATGAGAAGATAAATCATAAATTAAATTAACCTTATTTGCAGCAAAAATAAGAAGTGACAAGCCATTTCAAGCAAGTGATACCGATGCACTTGTCTATTTATATATTAGCAGTCAAAGAAAAGAACTAAAGAATCTGCAAAGTCGGCAAAGAGCAAGCCATGGATCAAGGCAACATGGTAATATAGCTACAACTTTTGTGATATATATTACTGGTGGAAGTTAACTAATCCAGCATTACTAACAACAGGAAAATCTTCCAGTAGAGGCTTAATATTGCAACTCTTCGATTTCATTTATATCCAACTTAACAAGTTTGGTCTCATCTTATCTATATTGCAATCAATCTCTCGATATTTTAAATTTAAGCTTGATAATGTAAATAAACTTTCAAGTTGAGCATGAGTTTATACTTATGGCTGAGCTCAAGTTTGGGTTCAAGCTTTATAATTTTAAAATTTTGATAAAAACCTTAATTTAACTTGTATTAAACAATTTTTTTACCAAGTCGAACTTAAATTTTAAAAAACTTGGATTTATTCAACTGAGTTTATTTACAATCCTCACCTTATCTCATCTTAAAAGTATAGTTTTCACTAGTCCCATAGGATATGAGGTTAAATTAATATTATTAAGCCCTAGCAAATCACAAGTTGTTATTGACCTAACCATGAGTTGAGATAAAAATAACAAAATTGTCAAGATTTCTACGGATATTAATAATATATCATACGTAAATATGTACAATAATAGAAAATTATGTATCATATCAAATTTAAACTTTATCAGTTTATTTTCTCATTGTGTTGGTTTGTGTTAAATATAGTGTAACGCCCTAACTTAATGGCATTACAACTCGCCACGTGTTCTTCTCTTAAAAAGGGCATGCCAAGGTTATAAAATACTATACCACAAATATAATTACCTCCAAATTTCACATAAAAGTTTACTTGAATTTATCATTACTACAATTCGTCTCTTAAAAATATAAACTGATATTATCTAAAAGTACTTATATAAAATCCAAAACATTACAACTTATCTTAAAACATTTTCAATAATAATCTAAACAAACTCTATATACTTTGTGTGGTCTTCAAAGATCTTTTTTCCTACTCTTCTTTATCCAGAATCTGTTAGTCACCAATAGGAAAGTTGAATCTATTAACATCGTCTCCCCATGGTCAACATAAAAGTCATATATAAATAATTCTCAACTAATATCATCTTCACCTGCACCTGAAAAATAAAGAATTGAGCGAAAACACGCAGTACACCATACCACACATACATGCGTGTGAACACACATCAGGCAAATTCACATGCATCATATGCTTATGCAACATCCATAGGTTTATTATCTTTTGATTAACCAACAAGCAGCACAATTTAGGACTATTCATGACTAATCCTAAACCTAGAGTAACTTATGACCCCGATTAAAACTATAGTATAAAATAGTGTATATATAGTTGTGTTCCACAATTGAATTGGTAACGACTCCTAATCTACTGGAATCATTTCCAGTGCAACTCCACTCGGGATACCGCCAAACAAGGATCATCAGGTTGCCAGCGTTAGTATCACACTTCTATCGTTGTCTTTACTAACCGCAACCAAACACAAGCAGTATACAATTTTTAAAAGCCTGCAAGGGTTAGTTCATTTTATATGCATGTCTAATCCTACAAGTACAAACAACAAACAAGATATGGTCGTACCTGGATTCGCTTTCAAACTCTAATCCAACAATAGATCTTCTTAAAAGAATAGAACCCTAATCTCAAAAATATTCGTGATCAACAACATATCTTAATCAATTTCAATTGCAACATATAATTAAACCCTAATCCTTAATTTCATAACCTTACTCAAAGGATCTATAACCCTAATCATAGATCTACAAAAAGAGATTAACACACCTGTCTCCTTTGTTTATAATTCAATAAAACCTTCAAAGTCAGCTTTCTCCTCAATTTCTAATTTCTTCACAATTCCTTCAATACATATATAAAATCTTCAATTAACAATTCGATTTACAACAACAAATAAATTTCATTTAATGATAAGATTGGATGGATCATTACTTACCTAGAACTTGCAGATCTTGATTTGAAACAAAACCCCTAAATAAATCAATCTCTTGATCACAATCAATTTATTCCTAATTACTATAACTTCCAAATTATCATATTCTTATAATCATCAAATCCAAAAAATCACAAAACACTAAGAAAGATCTTACCTTTTTCTTCGAATTAAAGCATACAAATCTTCAAATCCGACCTTAAGGTTTCTCCAAACTTTTATGGATCTTGAATCTCCTAGGTTTGATAATCAAAACCTCTTGATTTCCCAAAACCAGATCTTCAAAAGAATTGCAGGGTTTCTCCAAAGAATTCTCCAGGGCGTTTTCCTTACAAATAGATAAATAGATCTTAGAGATTTAATCGGTTTTAGATTGTGAAAAGATTGGAAGGGAAAACACTTACCAAAACGTTTTTCTCTTACTCTGCTTAAGGTTTTCGAAAGCTTAGACAAAGGAATAGAAAACTAGTCTAATGCATCTATATATAGGCTAACTTAGCTTAGGAAAAACGCTAGGTTCATATATAATTTAAGCAGCCTTCTGCCAAAATCCACTAAGTTCATATCCAATTTAAGCAGTCTTCTGTCAAAATCCATTCTTAATCAAGTCTTTACCGTGTAAACACAATACAATTGTATTTCAATTTTGACCATAAAACCCTCTTATTTAATATCCTTTGACTATTTGGCTCTTCTTTATAATCCTTTTATATATTTTAGGGTTGACCATAAAACCCTCTTATTTTATATCAAATAACAAACTTGCCTTCTTTATAATTTATTTATCTTTATATTACATACATGTTATACACAATTATATATACGTGTTATGCTCATTTTGAATTTTACTTTTCAAATAATTCCAATTTTGAAGTTGATTGTAGTGCTATTTTTTTTTTAATATATATTTGAAAACTAAAACCACATTAATTATAAGAAATTCTATTACAAAATGCACCTAGTCGAAGCCATACTTAAATTATATTTTATGTATACTAAAAAATCTTTACAAATGTTTTGACATCCAATAATTAACTAATATTTTCATGCCAATTTGATGTCACCATTTCATCATTTTTCCAATTTTTCGAATCATATATATCAAGTCATCTCAAATATTTTTCCTATAAATTAGTACATCAGTTGATATTACCTAGTTTTTTTGCTTTTATTTTTTATGTTTTAAAAAGAAAATATACAAGACAGAGACACGCGCATAATGCACACACGTATACATATATACATATGAGGTAGATGGTATAGAAAGGAAAAAAAAAAAGGAAAGGAAAGGAAAAAGTACAATAATGGTGTTCATTTTTCTTTTTCCCCCGTAATTTTCCACTTGTGCTAGTCATGTCTACTATTTTTGTGGGAGCCATTTACTGTTTACTATAATATATTCTATATTTATAATTGAATCACATCCACGTTCTAGTTTTTTTTCCTGTTTCAAACTTGTCAAATGACAGGAAAAATATCATTTGTCAATTGCCAAAACCCTTTTTTTTTTTCCTCTTTTGGGTGAAATCTTCTGTCATATCTAATGATTCCATCTAAACTTTTTGTTGTAGAATTTTTTATTATTATTAATGACATATTATAATTGGCCAGCTTTTATGTGCCGAGAATTACTATTCACAGGAACAGCAGATAAAGTTATGAAATGTTCTACTTCCACAGTTAAGTTCACATATTTTGGGATCATAGTTATATTTTTATGAGCAGGAAATTTGATTAGGTTTTGTATTTCGAGTTGTGACTAGTCTTTTCTTTCTTCTGTATTTCCATGACATTAGCGAGTTTAATATCAATTACACAAGTGTTTACTCATTAGATAAAAACTTACATAGAGTAAATATAATTATTAACGGACATGACAAGGATTTTTTTTTTTTTAAAATCATTGAAGATCTTGGATGAAAAAATTGATGAATAACTTATATAAAAGAAAATAGTGAAGCCTAAGGAAAAGTTAAAAGTTGGGAAAATATATATATATATATATTTTTAACATAAAGAAAATTCAATTAAATGGTAGCAAAGCATAAACAACAATTATTTTCGTACACTTTCTAAAATTATTACTAAACTTTACTACTAGCTTTTATTTTCTTTTTATTAGCTATAAATTGAAGGGAAATGTAAAATTAAAACGCTGTGCATTATAGACAATCTTATTCTTTTTTAGTCAGCTACAGGAAACCTTTATTTGGTTATATTATATATATCACATACATGAGTGATTATCCAAATGGATATTAAACATAAAAGGAATTGAGAGCAGCTTTACACCAGTAAGACTTGCATCCTGAAGGATATCGAAACCAGACTTGCGCTAATATAAATATATTCCAGCATCAGTTCAAAAAAATTCAAGGCCCATAAAGAATCGTGCTTCTCCAAGATACTTGATGGTAAATACACTATCAAATGAATTCTTCAAAGCCATAATTTCTTGTAATCCATCACCGGCTACTAGCATGTCATCAACATACACCAAGACTGCCAAGAAACCAGTTTTAGTGTTTGGGAAATAACAAATGATCATGATTAGATTGCACATAACCATCGCCAAGTAAATGTCTTGTGAACTTTCTATTTCATTGTCTAAAGGCTTGCTTTAGAACAAAATGTGACCTCTTCAACTTACATACATACTCAAGATTAACTATGTAACCTTGTGGAGGTTCAATGTGTATATCTTCCTCTAAATATCCATGCACAAAAGCTGATATATGTTACCTTGTGGAGGTTTCATGTGTATATCTTTCTCTAAATATCCATGTAGAAAAGCTGATGTAGGACAATAGAAGCAGAAAATAAAGAATATTTATATTTACAGATTATATTGAAAATAATAAGAAGATGGTTTGTTAGCCTCACAGGTAAAAATTTGATGATGGCCTCACACCTCAATGACAAATAAAAAAAATCACACCTTTGAAAAGAAATTTTTTTATTCAAAATCTTAAATCACTCATCATCATGTCTATTATAGGATCAACCATGTTTAGGATAAAATAATATTTGAACTAAAACATGTAATATTTTAAAAAAAGAAAAGAAAAAATCAATCCTATCAAATCCTAAAATAACAAAAACCAAATCTAATAAAATATAATATAATAATTAAATCATCATCATCAGCATATATTATATATATATTCTAAGAAAATAAAATTCTTCCATATCTTTCATTTTTTTTCCTGGATTTGCATTAAAAACATTGTTAACATCAAGTTGATGCAAACACCATCCTTTCAATGAAGCAACAACCAATAACAAATGCATAATGAAAAGCTTTAGCTACTAAGGAAAAAGTATATGTGTAATTGTTAGATGTGTGAACCGAATTTTGTCAAAGCTATCAGCTCTAGATCCTTGGCCGCCAGCCTATATACTGCATGCCGCCGATCTTGCAACCAACTCTTAAAATTTTAAATCAATGGATTGTCAAGGCTAACTCCAAGCTGTCGGCCTTTAGCCGACTAGGATGTGAAACGTCCAAATTTCAGCTGCCAACCTTGAGTCGACTTATGCATACACACACGCATGTGTGTGTGTGTGTGCACGCGCCATTTATAGGGTTTATAAGATTTCATATCATTTTGGATTTCTTGTATACACATCCTTTATGCTTCTTCTTCAACAATTAATGAATTCCTCTCCTTTGTCCGTAATTTTTCCCACAAAGATTTCCACGTCAATCTTGTGTGTGCTTTACTTTGATTTTGTTTTTGCCATTGTTTGTCTTATCCGTTTATAATGAGCTAGTATTAGAGCTAAAGGTTTGGTTTTATTTTCTCTACAATGATAACCTTTAAATATGATATTCTATTACACAAGATTTTCACTATGGCATGTCAAGATGTGAGCGGTTCTTGCTCAAATGGATTTGAATGATGCTCCGTTAGGGTTTGATAAAATGCCCACGTCATGATCACCAAAAGATAACCATCACACGCCAAAGGGTACCCTAAACGTAACAGTCCATCACATACCAAACGAGACTTAGGAATCACCGAACAGTTATTCAAAAATCTCATATTAGATGCAAGGTGTTCCCTTACGATAATAGAATACATATGCAATTGGAGAAAGATAGTTTAACTTAATAGAATAAGCATAAAAATATAAACCACAGATATCTCAGGATCATATGAAATATACTAAAGGGTATTTCCTTGCAAAATAATAATCAGTCCAGATATTAATTTTTAATAACAACCTAAGCGTTTACGGTTTCCTATGGAAGTCTATACAAAGCTAATAATAAACTTCTAGGGGAAACTTCTAACATCGCATTACCTGAGTCGGCCAAGTTTGGGGACGCAACCATAGGTACTGGAACTGCATCAAAAAGAAACTGTGAAGGTATAAACTATGCTAACTTAGTGAATGAATACTTCTAGAATGCACATATCCACAATTACATACATACATACAAGCAAGTTGATTTAATCATCCATATGAAATGCAACAATCACATGAGTAAATAAGACGTATGATCAACCAGAAATCATATGTTGAATGGATTTACGCTCTCAATTTGAGGTTAGCAGATTAACGAATCCTATGGTACTCCTTTGAATTACTATTCCGTTTTATGGCTCACGAGTAACCCATCTTATTCATACCGTTTATGGATCACAGACAACCAACTATGAGTAAATGCACCATCCCCATCGTGAAGTGATTATGTCCGTATTACTTGTTAATCTGAATAAATATTAATTCAATTTCATAAGTGACCAATCAATTGGCAGACACTCATAATTATGGCATATAAACATACATCGATTAATCACCCGATTTCGATATTCTTAGCATATTTTCTTAACACATCAAGATAGCATACAAAATCCCATAGTTACTCATCATGCATTTTAAATTTTTATCTTTGTCTATCATTCTACTGCAACTATAATTTACAAGCACAATACGAAATAGTAGATAGGAAGTATGACTCACTCCACCATGGACACGGTCTCTAATCGTAGTAATTCAGAGGTAAGAAATCCTCTGATTCAAAGTCATCTAAACGAAAAAAATATCCCAATGAGTATTTCAAACCATAACTAATTCCGACTTATCAAATAAAACTTTTAAGTTCATAAATTTCGTAGTAAATGGAAATTCCAACTTAAAACGGCCATAAGTTGGTTATTTTAACTTGGAATTTCACAAATAAGCTATTGATTTGTACCTACTTCGAAAGATCTATCTATTTATGATGTTATTCCTAAGTTTTGAAAACTTTTAGGTCTTGGAAAGCTTGGATCGGATCTGATCAGTACCTACAAATTGCATTTCCGAAATTGTTTTGTGAAATTTGCATTGTTTCTACCAAGTGTATTATATATGCATGCGATATCTATAAGTTATTATCATGAATGACATTATATGAGCTATCTATATGAATATTCTTGATGATATTTGATTAAAAAGAATTTTTAGAAAACTTTTACTTTGCAAAAATTTAAAGAATACTTGACTTAGAAAAACTAGTTTTATTTTTTGCAAAATCACCCTTGTTTTTACTAAAATAAAGTCTTGATAACCTATATGTCTAATATCTTCATTATTTTAATAAAATTCTTCATTTAGGAGTTGAAAAATTGATGTTTAAATAGGGGTTTTGCCTAATTACGAATTTTGCAAAAATTACAAGGAATGAAAATAGTGTTTGATTTATGTTTTGATACCTTTTCTTTGTTTTAGAAATATACTTTGATAAATCTATTTATTCTTGTCAAAATTGAGTCCTTACTACATCTATTCTCTAAGGCTTCTATTTTTCTATTAAAATTCTCATTTTGGAATTTGGAAATAGGTGTTTAAGTGGGAGTCATTTCTAAATCCGAATTTTGTAATTTGTGTTTGAGTTTATTTCTTGTGTAAAACTCATTTAATCTTTCTAAAATTAAGTCCTAATCAAACCTACTCCTTAAGGCTTCCATTTCTTCAATAAAACTCTTGTCTTAGAGTTAGAAAATAGGTGTTTGCATATCAACTTTTCCTTATTACGAATTTTAAGTTTGTTGTTGGGGTTGAGACAAAGTTCTAACTTAACTTTTGTAACTTTTCTTACTTTGAACATATCTCTTAATAAAACTAGATTTAACTCATCAAAATGATGTCTTTAAGATACCTATTTTATAAGCCCTTCATATTTTATGTAAAATACTTATTTTGGAGTTGGAAAATAGGTTTTTAAAATAGGGTTCTTTTTAACTCTGAATTTCCAAAAATCATTTTTGTTGAAACTAAAATAGATCTTGAACTTTTTGGCATAGTCTCATTATTATCATACTACTACAAGTTTTTATTCACATAAAACAAAGTTTTTATGGCATTTATGTACTCAAAACAAATAGATCTATGATGTCATGCAAGTCTCAAATGCAAATGCAATATGAACATTATGTAGATGAGGATAATAAAAGAATATATACACAAAATATCAATAAAAACAACATATAACAATAATATAGCAAAATAATAGTAAAACAACTTAAATATAAAGATCCACAACATTGTGATGGAAAAAATATCATGCTTAAGTGTTTCCACATCCTTAGCATAAATCTAATGGGGGTTTTTAGTGGAACCACACTTGTATGATCTTGTCATTAAATGTTTTATTGTGATAGGGTCAAGACCTATTACCTATTAAAGGTTTGGAACTAGAAAACTTGAAGGAAAAATTTGTGTGTGTATGCTAGAGAGGGAGGGGGAAGCTCACGGCAAGAAGGAGAGAGGGAGAGAGGGAGAGGAGAGAGAAACTTTTTCAAAAGTTTGATTTTGTGAAGAAAGAGGGAAAGTGAAAAGGTAAAAGTATAAATGTGTTTATACAGGAAATGAAATTAGGGTTTATGTAGTTAATAAAAAGAAAAAAAAAAAAAACAAATTGGGAGTGTGTGCAGGGGGGGTTGGGGTTTGCAAATGGGAGAGAGAGAGATGTGAGATTTTTTGTGTAACAAAATTCAAACTTAATAAAGTAATTTAAGTAATAAAATATATTGGAAAAGTAAATGTAAGGAATATGATGTAAGGAGGTAAGGTTAGATTGTAAGGATGTAAGAATAGGAATGGTTGGTTGTACTTATGAATAGTGTGACTAGAAATCAAAAAGTAGATTAGACAATTAAATTACCGGTAGTAATGAAAATACGATAAAAAGGCGATAACTGTGATTTTAATAAACCAAAAAATTCTTATAATTATATTTATAAATTCCTTATTAAATTTCGATTCTAAAGAGTCCTATATAATATTATCCCAAGGACCGGTTTTTGGGAATAGATCCCGATCGGGTTCGAAACTAATGAATTTCCTTAAAATCTTATCTTTTTACGTTTTGATATATTATTCAGGACTATATTCTAAAGCTAACTCATTTTTATTGTTTCAGGGTTTCGTTCTCGATATTGCCAGACTTAAGGTTCTTAGGTCCAAACTAGTGGTAGGGTATTCTTTTAGGGTCTTGGTTTCCGATTTCGATTTCTTAAACTGAGTTCGGTTTGCTAAGAAAACGAAGGCTTACAAAAACAACGTAAGAATCGAAAAGCCCTTTCTCAAATTCATCTTTAATTATCAACTCAAATTTTGCAAGATGTGTTGAAAGAGAAAACGACTACTAGGTTATCGTTGAAATTGGAGCAGTTGTGTATGACTAAAAGTTTAACCAGCAAATTGCATTTGAAGCGACGACTATATTCACATGGTTTGACAGAAGGTGGGTCTTTAAAAGATCAATTAACCATCTTTAAGGAAATTGTTTCTGATTTGGAAACTTTAGAGTTAAGTATGATGAAGAAGATTTAGCTTAAATTTTATTATGTTCGCTACCTCCTTCTTATTCAACTTTTAGAAACACTATTTTATATAGTCATGATACTCTTACCATGGATAAAGTTTATGGTGCTTTGGGTTCTTTTGAAAAGATGAAACATTTAGTGATTGGATCAGAAACTTAGGTAGAGGGTCTCATTACTCGTGGTAGGAGTCAAAAATGCAATTTTTGTGGTAATTCAAGATGAAAATCAAAATCAACAAATAGGGATAAAATTTGCAGGTGCAAGAAGAAAGGACACATCAAATTTGAATATTATAAATTACAGAAAAAAAAAGAAGGCTGCTGAAAATCAAAGGGGGAAACAATTAGAAAAATCAGGTGAAGCTGATGTAGTTGAAGACCACAGTGGTAGATAACTTCTTATTGCTTCTAATGATGATCCTCAAACCAGTGAGGAATGGATTCTTGATTCTGATTGTACTTTTTGTATATGTCTCAATCGGGACTGGTTGTCAACATATCCAAAGGTATCCAAGGGTATTGTCTTGTTAGGTAATAATGCTTCTTATAGGTTTGCAGGTATTGGTACCATCAAAATTAAAATGTTTGACAGTGTTGTCAGGACTCTTGGTGATGTGAGGCATGTGCCTGACTTAAAAAGAAATTTGATTTCTTTAAGTACCCTTGATTCTAAAGGGTACAAATATATTGGTGAAGGTGAAGTTCTAATGATCAGTAAGGGGTCTCTTGTAGTGATGAAGGGACAAAAAAAGAATGCTAACCTATATGTTTTACAAGGTTCTATGGTTGCAGGTGATGCAGCCATCACTGTCACGCCCCAAAGGGAACCCTAAACATAGCAGTCCGCCACATACGGTATTAAAACTTAAGAATGACTTTCCAAAGTCATGCGAAAGTTTTCAACACCATATGGAAGGCATCTATCACAACAATAGAAGACACCAGTGGGATGTATAGTTCGAGATAGTAAATACAACATACAAGAATCTAAATAATCATCTAATTTATCATTAAGAGAATATAATCCTTACATCATCATGGGGGTTTTCTCCTATAATTCTCCAAACAATCATAATATCAACTTAATTTTTCATAACAAAAAATGATACTAACACTAAAAGACATTAAAGGATATTTAACCTAAGATCTTCAAAAGATTTCCAGAACCTCTTCTAAAACATCATCCCTCTCGAGTATATGAAGTCACAAGCATAAAAGATATCAAACCTGATACAACAAAGGTCTATCGGAGTATAAGCATAACTAGCTTAATGAGAATATTCCTGGATCAACATACTTGTATAAATAATTTTTAAACAAGTTATTAAACAAGCATATGAATGCATCAAGCAAGTGATCAAGCAATACATATGATCTACTGGAAATCATATGTTTGAATGGATTTACCCCTCCATTAAGGATTAGGTGTTCCAGGCTCTTTAAAACCTATCTTAAAATCCAACTCATGTAGTTTATTGCAGGCACCTACTCGCCCATCTCAAAATAGTTCTTTCAGGCTCCTAATTACCCATCTTGCAGATTTCTGGCTACTGTACACCCGGCTGCTATACTCTTGTCCCATCGAGAATAATAGCTCATGCAATGAGACTAACTACGTGATATGCATGAATCAATTAATATAATTCATGGTATATGATTAGAGTAATTTAAAGGTGATCACAGAATTTGCACACACTCTAACGGAACAATAGTAAAACATAAGTTAATTAACAACGATTCATGCCTCGGACTGCTTAACATTCTTTCAATTCATTTTCATCTTTTCCTACTTCTAGTGCCTCTAGCTACAAGCATAACCAAGTACGAAAAAGGTAGGAAATAAACTTACTTGGTCATGAGGATCTATCTTTCTTATAGATGAGTCGATCGGTAAATCCACTAATCAAAATAATCCTTCGGGTATGAATACTCCTCCTCGGGATCACCTAATCAAGAAGAATACCCATAATGAGTATTTCTTATTGATTCTATGGTACTTATCAAAACTTATGCCATAGGATCATTAAAATCCGTATAGAAGGTAATTCCAACTTAAAATAGCTATAACTTGGACATTTAAACTCAGAATTGCGCTTATAATATATCATTTCTACCTACTCAAAAAGACCTATCCATTTCTAAGGTTATTTTTATCATAAAAAGTTATTTGGGTTGGAAAATACCACGGCACAGAATAATTACGAATTTATAGTTCACAAATATGATTTTTCCAAACTTCTCTTTATTCAAAAATCCTTAAGCAAAATATATGTATATATATATATGGTTGAAAAATCCTTTGAACATATATAGGCACTCATATCGTATGCATGAATTTTGTAGTGTTGTCTCCATATTGATTTTTCATAAACAATTTATCTTTGATGGTTTTGAAAGATGAAACTTTTGAGAATTTCTCCTTTTCGAATTGTTAGAAGGAAAAACAAAGATATATTTGAGTTGTTATGAGTAAATGTTTTTTATTATTTCATTTTCTCACTTTTCAAGAGTAAATTTATTTTCAAAAATTTTGGTTCTTTAAGTTATCTACTAACTTTATTTCTGGTGATTGAAAATAAGCTTTTCAAAATATTCTTTAAGTTTCAATATTTGAAGTTGTGTTAAATGTATGTTTTCCTCTTATTTTTATACCCTTTCTCTTCTTTAGGAAATAAGTTTACATTTAAAATGTTACTTTCTTGGCAAATTTTATTTTTATAAGTTGGTTTCCATAATAGTGAATTGATTTTATCTCGGTTTTGAAAAACTTATTTTATTCTTAATATTTGTTAAATGGTAGAATAATTCTCTTAAAGAAGTTTATAAGAAAAGCTTTCTTAATAAAAATTGTTAACATTAAAACTTAGCAAAATTTCATTTTAATTTTGAAAAGAGAACAACAACATTCTTAATCATGCATGAATATGTAGCAATGCAAAAGTAAAAATAATACATAATAAGATAAAAAGAATTACTTATAAGTAAATAAACATAGTAAAATAGTCAAGCATTGGGAACTTTAGCTTCATCAAGGTATCCCGGTCATATATTGGGAGCCTTAGCTTCATCAAGGCAACCCAAGACTAAGAATAGACTAGTCCCAAAAGAAAAGAAAAGAAAGAAAATTGTTTTGACTTGATATGGACAAGTCCAAGACTAGAAAGACTAGTCTTAATAAATTGCATAAAACAAGTAAATAAATAAATTGCAAGACGTGAAAATAAATAAATAACAAATGAGCTTATATGCTCTAAATAAATATAAATACATAGTATACATAATATTATATAAGTTAGATTAGAGCAAAAATAATAACAAATAATAACAACATAATAACATAATGTAAATATGAACATGAAAAAAATAAAACATGAACATATTGTTTACTTCTTTAACTCATATGAGTCTAAGAAACATACATTAAGCTCATACTAAGTTGTATGAACATGATAAAGAATATAGGTAGAATTTTTACCTAAGGTTTAATGAAAGGTTTGAAAAGAGATGAATGGGTTTTGTGTTTGTTATTTTCTTCTTGAAGTGTAGAAATTGGTAGAGAGTATTTTGAGAGAGATTTGTTGGAGAGAGGTTTTGAGAGAGTATTTTGGTAGAGTTTTGTTATGGAAAGTGGATGTGTGAAAGAATGAAGGAGGAATGGGGTATTTATAGAATTTTTGGAGTGAAATCTAGATGTAATAAAATAATTGAAAAAGAAAAATAATTTAGAGAAGAGGGAGGGGGGGCCGACGCATGTAGTAAAGAGAGAGAGAGGGTTTTATTTGTTTTGTGATTTTTTGTAAAGAAAAGAAATAATGCATAAGGTTTGCTGTGAATAAAGTTGTATTAGAAATATAAAAAGTAAGAAAATAGGTATGTAGGTAGTAAGAAATAGGTGTAAGAAAAAGTAGAGATAGTGAAATAGTAATGAATAGTAGGAATAGTACTATGAATAGTCGACTAAACATATAAAATACCGGTAGTAATAAAAATACCGTAAACGAGCTATATCTGTTATTTTTAGTTACCGAAAAATTCTAAAACTGATATTTTTGAAATCCTTGTTTATTTATGAGTCTTTTGGTGTTATTGGAATATTTTTATTATTCCAAGCTCCAGGACATGCTTTTCGAGAACTGATCCGTTTGAGTCCGGAAAGACACTCAAAATTTGCGATCTGATATTTTATGTTACCTATATTATTACGAACTATAAAAAGCTATTAACTCAAATTTGTTTTCTAGGGCTTGAGAACGCGGGATTACCAGAGTTGAAATTGTTTGATTATCTTGACCTTTGTTGACTTTTGGAACTCCAGTTTGACTAGGGTTAGGTTTAATCCAACTTTGCCCTAAAAATTGAGAGGTTTAACTCAGGGATCGGATAAGCGGATCTTTTCATGTACGGATTTTCAAATTGAACTATTATTGAACTCTTTATTTTTGTTTTTGAAAATTTTCTTATGAAATCCCGTGATCGATATTGTTTTAAGGTTTGGTTTCAACCTAGGTCAAGCTTTAGGGTTTCGATTCGATATTCCAAAACCATTGTCGAAAAATTTGGGGGCTTACAATCACTTCTTCTTCTTTGTCAAATGAAGATACTACTAGACTTTAGCATAGGCGTCTAGGGTATATGAGTGCAGTCGATATAACTAAATTGAGTAGAAGAGGACTTCTTGATGGGTAAGGCATTAGCAAGTTAAAATTTTGTGAACATTATATTTTTGGGAAGCAAAAGAGAGTCGGATTCACCACGTGTACTCATAATATAAATGGTACTCTTGACTACGTCCATTTTGATCTTTGGAGGCCGTCTAGAATACCTTCTATTGGAGGTGCTATCTACATTTTGACCATCATTGATGATTTCTCCAAAAGAGTTTAGGTATTTTTCCTGAAACAAAAGAGTGATGTTCTACCCACATTTAAAAAGAGTGGAAGAGGATGATTGAGAAACAGGTAAAGCGTCTTCGCACTGATAATGGTTTAGATTTCAATTCTAATGATTTTAATATTCTATGAAAGTCATAGGGAATTATAAGGCATTTAATGGTTCATGGTATACCCAAATAAAAAGACAATAGCAGAACGGATGAATAGAACTATTATAGAGAAATTCAGATGTATGCTTTCTAATGCTTAGTTACCAAAGTCATTTTAGGCTGAAGCAACTTCTACAGCATGTTATTTGATTAATAGGTCTCCATCAATTTCAATTGAGAAGAAGACTCCACAAGAGGTTTGTTTTAGTACTCCTACTAATTATTTTGAATTAAAGACTTTTGGATGTCCTATCTATGCTCTTGTTAATAATGGGAAACTGGAGCCTAGATCTCTGAAATGTATATTCCTTGGTTTTAAGCCTGGTGTCAAGGGATATAAGTTGTGTCCTGAATTGAATAAAGTTGTTATTGGTAGAGATGTTATTTTTTATGAAACAGCCATGTTACATGACTTGTCTTCCAATAGTCCATATGATAAAGTTCAATAGAAATCAAGCATGCAGGTGGAGTTTGAGATTAGTTCAGGTTCTACACAAAAGCTTACTTCTCAGCCTCTTTCTATACCACAAGAGCCGCAATATTCTATTACTAAAGACAAATCTAGGAGAGAAGTTAGGCCTCCTTAGAGATATGTAGAGATAGATCTTATTGCTTATGCTCTCAATGTAGTAGAGGATATTGATTCTAATTTGGAGTCATCTACTTACTTGGAGGCTATTGCTTGTGATGACTTTAGTAAATGGATCATTGCTATGTAGGAGAAGATGAAATCCCTTTATAAGAATGGTACATGGGATTTAGTGAAGCTTCCTAAAGGGAAGAAGACTATTTGGTGTGAATGGATATTCAAGACGAAAGAAGGAACACTAGGAGTTGAAGAACCCGGATACAAAGCAAGACTTATTGCAAAGGGTTACAGTTAGGTACCAAGTATCGATTTAACTTATGTGTTTTCTCTATTGTAAAACACAGCTCGATTCAAGCATTACTTGGTATTGTAGCTATGGAAGATCTTAAGCTTGAATAGTTAGATGTAAAGACAACTTTCTTATATAGAGAGCTTGATAAAGATATTTATATGCAACAACCAGAGGGGTTTGTGGTCTTGAGAAAGGTAGACCATGTTTGCATGTTAAAGAAGTCACTTTATGACTTGAAGCAATCACCCAAACAGTATTACAAGACGTTTGATTCATTTACGACTTCTCATGATTTTAGGAGAAGTAATTTTAATAGCTGTGTCTATTTCAAGAAATGTAATGATTAGTCATTTATCTACTTACTTTTGTATGTTGTTAACATGTTGATAGTAGCTAAGGATAGAGGAGAGATTGAAAAAGTTAAAATTCAATTGAGTAGAGAGTTTGAAATGAAAGATTTGGGAGTAGAAAAGAAGATACTTGGAATGAAAATTATAAAAGATAGAAAAGTAGGTTTATTGCATCTAAGTCAAAAAGTGTATATTGAGAAAATTCTTTGAAAGTTTAATATGATGAATGCTAAGCCTATAAGTACTCCTTTAGCAGCACATTTTAGACTTTTATCTGCTTTGTCTCCATAATCAGATAATGAGATTGACTATATGTCAAGGTTCCATATTCTAGTGCTGTAGGATCTCTTTTGTATGCTATAGTTTGTACATACCCTAACTTGTCATATGTTGTGAGTTTTGTCAGTAGATATATGATAAATCCTGGTAAGGATCACTAGAGAGCAATTTAGTGGATTTTCAGGTATTTGAAAGATACTACTAATGTTTGCCTACAATTTGGTAGATATAGAGATGAAATTATTGGGTTTGTTGATTTTGATTTTGCTGGAGACTTGGATAAAAGAAGATCTTTTGTAGGGTATATTTTCACACTTGGTGGTTGTGTTATCAATTGAAAATTCACATTACAAGCTACAATTGCTCTATCCACTACTAAAGCTGAATATATGGCTATTACAGAAGCTTTTAAAGAAGCTATTTGGTTGTAGGGATTATTTGGTGAACTTAGTGATGACTTGAAGACTATTATAGTCTATTGTGACAGTCAGAGGACAAAGCACATTGATGTTAGGTATCACTTTGCTCGTGATATTATTGCTAATGGTGATATTGCTATGAGCAAGGTCAATACTCAGGATAACCCCACTGATATGAAGACTAAGACATTTCTTATCGCGAAATTTAAGCGTTGTCTAGACTTAGTTAGTGTTGGTTATGGATTGGTCCTCTTTAGGGGTTTGTGGAAGAGGGGGAGAATGTTTTGTTGTTTATGTTGAAGATTGGGAGTTTGTGTTGATTTTTGCTCTTGAATTTATGTCCAGGTGGAGAATGTTGGATGTTTGACCCGAATTTTGTCAAAGCTGTCAGTTTTGGATGCTTGGCCGCTAGCCTATATACTATACAATGTCGGCCTTAAAGCCAGCTCTTAAAATTTTGAATTTGTGGATTGTCAAAGGCCAGCTCAAAGCAGCCGGCCTTTATTGGGTACGCCACTGGCCAATGGAACGTCCAAATTTCAGCTGCTTATGCATACATATATATGTATGTGCTGTTTTTAGGGTTTATAAGATTTTAGATCATTTTAGATTTCTTGCATACACATCCCCTATGCTCCTTCTTCAACAATTAGTGAATTTCTCTCATTTTCCTGTGGTTTTTCCCACAAGGATTTCTATGTAAATCTTGTATGTGCTTTACTTTGATTTTGTTTTTGCCATTGCTTGTCATGTCTATATATAACAGCAATCAATTCCTTCAATTTGATTAAAACCTTTCGCAACCAAATGAGCTTTATAATGCTCGATTGTACCATGTGATTTCTATTTTATCTTATATGCCCACTTACATTCTACTAATTTCTCCCCCAGGGGCAAAGTAGCAAGCTCCTAAGTTTGATTGGCATCTAAGGCTAAAAACTAGTTTTACATAGCTTCAATTCATTTAGGCTTGTGTTGAGCTTCTCAATAAGTTTGCGGCTCATGAGTTGTAAACACATGGGCTAAAGAAAACAACATACTCCTTTGAATGCATTTCAAAATCAACAGTAGTGCATATGGGGTAGGATATATGTGTGGTATAAGTTGCATAAGCTATATTATCAATTTGAACCTTATGAGCAAAGTCACTGAACCAACATAAAGTTCTTTTAATTCTAGAAGATTGATAGACAGTGATTGCATCAGAAGGAACATTTGGTGCATTACTGAATGCAGATTGGAATGTAAACTTACATTTGTATGATTATTAGGAAGAGAATCCAAGGAGCTAGGACTAGAAACAGAACAAGGATCACTATCGATAATTAAAGCAAGAAATTGTGTGTAAGAAGGATATGATGTCTTTGAATGAAGTACTGAAAAATTACCAATAGGAATGAAAAGCAAAAATTTACCCATGAAAGATAACATCTCTCCTAATAAAAATGCAATGTACATCTAAATCATAGAACTTATATCCCTTTTGTCCACATGGATATCCTAGGAATACATAATGTCTACTTCTTAAATCAAATTTATCTCTCTTTTGTTCAATAGTTACTTTATAACATAAGCATCCTATGACTTTAAGGTCTTGATAAGAAGGTGGTTTGTCATAAAGCATTTCATAGGATGATTTCTAGCTAAGACATTTAAGTGGCATTTTGTTGGTGAGAGATGTGAGTGCAAGCATACAATCTCTCCAAAAGTGTTTAGGGAAATTTTTCCGAAATCTCAAAGCTGTTGTTGTCTATAAGATATGCCTCTGCTTATGTTCTACTACACCATTTTGTTAAGAGAATAAAGAACCCTCCTTTGATACATAACACCTAAGTTCTTGAAGATAGTTTGGCATTCATTGACTATTAAGCAATTTAATATAAATGAGTTATTTCAAGGTGCATTGTTTTTGCAATATGCATGCATAAGGGATATATGTTCAGCAGCTTCTATATCTACAATCTATTTACTCACATTCCCAACAAAACTAGAAGTAAATAATAGGTAATACCGTAAAATTCCACACATCTTGCAATGAACCCTAAGATTATTTGAGAGCTATTGATGCTTCTTGAAAAACTTTAGATATAAGATCTTTTGCCACAATTGCTGCTTATCTCAACTTCAAAAGGAGTATCTTATGTTTGAATTGACATCGCAAACCTCATTATTGGTCCTATTTAGTTTTCTACCCTTGAACCAATTAAGATATCCTATAGTCTTGAAGCATCTATCAATAGCATGACCAACTTTCTTATAATAACTACAATATAAGTGGCCTTTCTTCTCTTTTTTATCTATCATAGGACTCTTTTGAGCATTTTTCACAGCAAATGCAGAACTTGCATTATTAGCAATTCTTCTAATATGTCAAACACTTGTTTTTGCTTCTTTACTTGACAAATTAAGTAGTAAGTCTTACTAACACTTGGCAGTTGTAATCCCTTAATTTTACATAACCTAATTATAATAATTATTAAAAATATACTATAAAATCATAAAAGAACTATAATAAAAAGTCACAGAAATCACTCCTAATTTTTCGCGATTTTAATATTAAGTATAAACATATTAGAATAAAGAATCCTTATCAATAAAACTTTAAAAATACAGAATGTTTGAAATAAAGTAAATGAAGGAATAAAGAAAAACTGTTTAATACTTACGAACCTAAGTTTTAATATTCAAAACATATCAATACCTTTAAGTTAAATAATTCTGAGTCTATAGGAACTAAAATTATTATCTAACTTAGTAACTTAAAATTAGTAAAAAGAACAAACTAACAAATATAGAATAAATATTAAAGTTGTAATCTAATAAAAACTCTAGAATAAATCTATAAATAGTAATGAATTCATATGTAAATTTCAAACCCTATAATTTATAATAAAGTCAAATTAAGGGCAATGTAATTATTAATTTATCAAAAATACCATCAAACAAAACTTTTAAATAGATAAAATATAATTTACGAGAGTAGATATAAAAGCTGAAAATAAAAGTGTTAAACTAAAGATTCTATGTATACCATAGTGTTCAGAATATTTAATATCGATAATATGTAATTTTTCATCTAAAAAAATTATTGAATCAGTATTTATCATACGTGTCATTTAGACCAACAAAATTGACTTTTTGCACAAGTTCATATTTTTCCCCACTCCTTACATAGTTGTTGATTATAAATTCGTCATATTCTCTTTGTTTTTGCATCTCTATTCATCCTATCTTCCTTACATTTTTTACTTTTTTTATTTTTTTTCACGTATCCTCTTTCTCCTCATTTTGATTTTCCCCTGTACGTCAACAACACATACACAATGATACACGTACACATGTCTTTAATAAAAGCCTTAAATAAATTTTTAAAGATAAGACTCTTAAATAATTGTCATATTTGCACACGTTTAACTTAATAAACCAACCTTAGAACTAAGATAATTAAACAAATAAGTAATATTATATAATATATTGAACATTTTTTGTGCAAATGGGACACAGCACACGGCTGAAATTTGCCTAAATTGCTGCAACTGAAATCCAAGGAGAAGTTGATCAATTTTGCACCAAAGAAGTCAAGATTGACTAAGAGTAAACCAATGAAAACCAACCAAACAAGCTCAACAATTAATGTAAGAGAAATCATGCATGCAAGTGGAAATTCGGTGGATGAAAATTAGCTCCTTCTTGGCTGGAAATGAAACCAACTTGTTGTTGCTTCCTTGCCTATAAAAACCCACCTTAATGAGCTAACAAACAAACTATAATAACACACAATCAAACCTAAAACAACAACATAAATACACCTTCAACAGCTATATTTTCGTGCACCAAAACAACAACACACAACTCCAATAAACAAGCTTAGGAAATCAACAAAGTAAGGTAAGTTAAATTCATTTCAAGTTAATTTATGTATTAAACCTTAGTTTAAATCATGTTCCTATCAACTTAGGATTCGTGCCAAGCTTAGAAGAGGGTCTACCAACATCATAACAACTCAAACAAGGTAATATCTCATCTTAAAACTCCTTATACTTATTATAATGTATAGAAGCTAGGAAATCATAGAATATGATGATTATAAGGTGTTATATATTAATATATCACGTGTGATACATGTAAAGTATGGAAAAAAACACTTATAAGAAGTTTAAACATAAGTATAATGTATAAATAAATTAAGAAAAGTAAGTTCAAAATAGAGCAAAAACGAGGATGACAATGAACAGTGCCAACGCTGGCTCTACACCGGCGGCTTACAGGGATAGGTCGGCGGTGTAGTCTGGAACAGACGCTACGTAAATTTTGAAATCACGTAAATTCCATCCAACGCAGGCCTCTAGAATTCAAAGTCGGTGGTATTTAAGGCCGGTGTACGCCACCATGTCGGCTGTGTTCGTTAAACACTAGCAGCCTTTAAGCCAGCGTATGCAAGTGTTTGAATTGTGTAAAAATTTATACGAACACCAGCATCTGGGAATCAATGCCGATGGAGTAGGTGCCGGCATACATGTAAAATTTTCCAGATTAAGTATGTTTCGTCCAAAGCCATATATATATATATATATATTTACATATATGTATAATAAGAGAAATAAAATAAGATTTAGAAAGTAATTTCAATCAAAAAGATTTAAATATTAATAAAATATAACAAGTGTAATTTAGCAGCTTCCAAAATTATTGGAAAATATCACTTACAATATTATTGCTAATATTAATATATTGTACAAATAAAAATGAATCATAAATATTCTAAATAATTATCTAGTATAGATATATAAGAATGGAAAATTTAAATAAGTTAAATTAGAGACAATGTGACTTCCGAAAATAACAAAATAATTATATGAAGTAGATTAAGAGAAACACGACGAACTAAATAATAAGAAATAAATACTAGTTATCCTAATGTGTTAACTAAAATAACGATATAAAAATAGCAATAATAATAATGATAAAAATATTAATCTAATGAATACAACTTTTACAATTACCCAATAAAAATATATAAATATCCAACAAGATCAAGACAAGCAAAATAAAAATAAATAATAAGTAGTAAATATTTGTTACAATAAAAACATAAAAGAACCAATACAGGTAATAGAAATTAAATTAAATATCAAGATAGAACACTTAGTTAATCATAGAAGTTTAGTTGCGTTATTTACATTATGTTAATAAGTATTTTGTCTTAATAAGTGATAATGAATTGTAAATAATATAAATAGAACTAAAATATCTTAAATGAATTATTCTACTAAGTAAAATCATATTAGGTTAATTAAGCTAACTAAAGTAGATTTAGTAATTGAATTAAGTGATTAGTTTCAATCAACTCGGCTTAGATTAGTATACTAGGTAAAATATAAAAGAAAGGAGTACATAATTTCTAAAATATATCTAATTTAGAATTAGTGTAAATTATTGTATAAGTTATACCATAATTAATATGGTGAATATGTTGTTTGAAATATCTTATTTTCAGAACTAATAAAAAGATAGATTGGTTAAATAATAAAATTGGATAACCATTACAAATAGAAGACTTCTCTTATAAATTCCATAATTTTGATCATAAGAAAATTATATATATATATATATATACAAAGATAAAATTCCTAGTTAAATAAGTAGAGAATATACTAGAATCGATAATTAAGACCTGAAAGAATACCGTTAATATCGTTATAAATAACAAAATAATAATAAATATTGTTATTTCATTTTCATAGGGAAAATAGATCGGTTCTTGGATTTCCAGTGGCATATTCCAATAGTTTAGCGAAGACCATAGGTGAGTAATTTTGACTTTATCACATTGTTTATGCTTGTAGTATAGTTGCACTTGAAATAATACATAATCAACTGATATGCATGCGGGATTGGGTATAATGCATGATGATTGGTGTATGCTTAAATGCTAAATTATCATAATATAAGTGGTAAACATTGTATGATCAATATGGAATGAAGCATGTTGACAATTATCTGTGAATTGTATGATCACCTTAAACTTGACAAAAACTATTCGTACCATAAATGAAATTGGACATGCATTACATTATATGCACATATTGCATTTTAAAAGGAGGATGACCCCGCTTGTATTAGCATTTCGGTTCTCTAGTGACGTGCCTAGTTTTTCTAGATGATATTTTCCTAGTTCTTCCAAGAGTACCTTTGTTCTGTTTTGTTCCATGGGAACTAACTGGTATTGGAGGAACACGGCTCACGGTATCGACATGAAATGGCTAATACTTAATGGTGTCTCTTTGTTCTAAGGATAAGAGTGAAATTTTTTAAAGTAATTTGTGAGTTTATGGTACCCATTCTTCCTTGGTTCTCTGATTCTCTTGGGCACAGTGTATCGCTCTTCATGGCTTTCTTCCAACCCCGAGGAGGGCGTAAATCTATATCCTGTTTGGATTCCAGTTATCCAACTTGTACTTGCATATATGATTGATTGTTGCATGGCATACGCTTTTTAATTAAACTTGTTTGATATTGTTTGATGTGTGGTCCGATATGTTATCTTACCGAGCTCGTGGTTCACTCATCCCCAACAGTTTTTGTGCAGGATTAATACTAGCTGGGATTGGGCTAAGAATGTGTGAAGAGAGTTTCTCCAATAGACTTTATTGAAGATAGAAATATAGGTTATGCTAAACTTAGTGTGCAAATTAGATAAATTGTGTAAACGATTGAAATTTGTATGTTATAGGTTTGTAAACCCATTTTCACTATATAGTAGAGGATACCGATCCTCTATGGTCTTGGTAGAAAGTGGAAAATCGATTCCACAGTTGAAATTTAGTAACATAATATATCATTTATATGATAGATATTGATAAATGAATAGAGTCTTGTACACTCTAATTTACAAGACGACTCTCATATTACGGGTACACACGTGGTATGATAGCTTTAAGTTAATCCTACTAGACCCCCTTTTAAGGTGTGACAGCAAGTGATCCATAGAAAGCACTTGATTGTGTACATATTCATACACATCATTTAAACCCATGAGAAATTTGATAAGCCGATTTCTTTCTTCCTGATTTTGCAACTTCACTTTCAAATTACAAGTCCAAGCATTCGTTACACCACAATCACTCATTAGATTCTCCAAAAGACTGCTCAATTCATCCAAAAAATCTCTTCAACTTATTAAAATACTTTGTCACAGTTAAAATTCCTTGTTTCATGTTAGTAAATTCAAATTATAATTGATATACCATTGGTCCACTAACCATGTCAAAGCTTTCATTTATATTTTTCTACAACTCTTGCCAATTGCACATAAAGAAATGCCTCTACTAGATCTTTTGTCATTGTGTTTAAAAGCTAACATCGTATCATATAGTTATTCCTAGTCTATTTCTCATACTCAATTGCATTATCCTTAAGTTTCTTATATGGTTGTAATACCCTTCAAATATAAGGTGGTAGTTCTTTAATCATCAAGGTGCCTTTTGGTGTAATGGTTTAAAATTTATTGGAACTGTAAAGTTAAGCATGCTTAAGAGAGAGCACTCCCAAGATGGGTGAGCTCCTGGGAAGTAGTTGGCACTAAGAACAAAACTGTGTAGCATCTTACTAAAGCAGACAATACCTTTATGGGCAAAGTTTTGAGTCACCATAGGTGATATTAGAGCAGTTCACCAGTCGAAAGTAGGGGAACTAAGTGTTGTACAGAGCATAGTACCTCATAGTGGGGGTACCTCTTGAACCTGTATGAAGCATCTTTAGTATCCTCCCTGCCTGGTGTGGTTCTAGATTTGTGTAAGAAAACTGACGAAGACGTTAGTTTTATAAGTGTAAGAGTATGTAATACTCCTTAAATATAAGGTGGTGGAATTCTAATCATTGAGGCGCCTTTTGGTGTGATGGCTTAAAGTTCGTTAGAACTCTAAAGTTAAGTGTGCTCAAAGGAGAGCATTGCCCTGATGGCTAACCTCCTGAGAAGTAGCTAGCACAGAGGATAAAACCGTGCAACATCTTGCCAAAGTAGACAATACCTTAGTGGGAGAAATTCTGAATTGTTACATGTTCCATCAATAAATCCTAATTTGGCCTTTGCTCCTAACCCTAGATGTACGTAACAAGTTCAAGCATGGAAAAATCAATCGTGAAAGTTAGATTTGTTACCAAAGCGCTAAAAGTATCAGATTCAAAAAGAAATATGGATCAACAAAAGGAACTCTCAAAATAAGTAATCATTAAACCAAACATGATCATATTTGACAAACTTAACAAACAACACTAACTTCAAAAAAATTAAATCGAATAGTACATAATGATTGGTAATTTATCAAAACATATATTCCTACTCTTATTCCATTAAAACTATCTAAATCTATCTCTTGTAGTGAAAAGATGATACTTAGGAAGATTCTTAATGATAAAGAGATTGCGTTCATCATTGAGAGTCTTTTACAACTTCTATTATTTATATGTTCACTTAGTACAAGGCTAAACTACTCTATGCACATTTATAAGATAAATAGAATACATGACATGCCAACACATTGTCTACTTATGGGATAAGTTTTCCTCCTAAATTTTATCATAAAAGTAACTAATTATAATGTCATGTCATGTGCATATCTTGGTTTTATTGATAAAAAATATATATTTATTTAAGATATTATTATAAATCATATAATGACAATCTGAGTTAACAAATTTTTCTAAATAAAATTAAACTAGTATCATTTAATTTAAACTATTGATTTTCATTAGTGGTTTTCTCACATTTGCATATATAACTATATCATTTAATTTTAAAGAAGTTACAACTCTTTGGAATAAGGAAACATACTAATAATCTCATAAATTTTGACCTTGGTGTTAGTGTATCTCCTAAGCTTTAATAGATTGACAAATGACCTCAAAAGTTGAAAACAGGCATATAAACTTTGTTCACAGTGCAAAAACACTTCTCATACCTATAAAAAGTGTATTTTGATACCCTTTAAATTTATATATTAGTATATTTTTAGTGAACTGATAAATCAAATATCCTTAATGGAAAATAATAATAATAATAATAATAATAAATGTCCTCTATGTTATCAATTAATCAAAGTGAGGAAGTTTTTGAAAGCTTAGAAAATATATTTACACCATGTCAAAGTTTAGGGAACTATTTACAATTTGTATGGTGTTATTTTATGAATGAATGAAGTCATTTTTGGAATAAAAACTATATTTCATGGGGAATAATATGTCCTCTAATAAAAAATGGAATAAAAATTCATTATTTATTCTATATTGTATAAAATAGATACCAATATCCAAATAGGGGAAGAATGATCCTTCAATAATAATGTGAGGATTGGAAGCCAATAGGAAAGTGTAATACTAACAAAAAGATACAAAAGACAAAATAATAATAAAAAATAGTTATAAGGTTTTAAAAAATGAATTACTAAGAAAGATGTAAAAAAAAATTGAAATCAGTTATCTATTATCATATATATTTTGGAAAGTTTTTCCTTTTTTCTACCTCTTCAATGTGACTTTTTTCCTTCTAAAATAGTAGTTCTTTAGCATCAATCACATATACAACATTTATTTCTCAAATAGGTGCACCAATCACATAATCAAATGTAATAGGAACATAACTATTCTCTCATTTTCATTATTTATATTTTGAAATGTTACAATCCTTTCTTTTTTATTTCTTTCTTTTTTTTCCATTTTAGCATAATTTAATGTAGAGTAATCTACCTATTCGCTCTTGTGTTCTTTTTTTATAGTTTAAAATGTTATAAGCCTTTCTTTATTTCTTTTTCATTAGCATATAGCATTAACTTCTATCATACATAGCAGCATATGATGGATCAACAACAACACAACCAAAAGAAAATAGCTTTTAAACATCAAATGGGGTGCTACTAATAACAATTAATGAAATAAAAATAAAATATAATACTCATTAAAGATTATAATTGACCTTAAGCCTCCTTAAAACAAGGCATTGTAACCTAATGCAACTATGAAAATACCAGGCTTAGTGAGTGAAACTAGTTATAAAGCGACCTTATCCATTTAATGTAATGACATCTACACTTGTATTATTGTTTGCACGAGTCCAAGACCCACACGCAACATATGGACAACATTGTTTACCTCAACAACATTACAGCTAGGATTTACTCTCCTCCTTGCACAACTAAGGTTAGGGTTGAGCAAGTTCAAGATGGATAGGGATGAAATCTCCCTTGTAACTCACCATATAAGATACGAGGAATGAAATTTTATACATAGAACATATCCTATAACATATTGCACCCACTTTGTACCTTGTACCTTGTACCTTGTGAAACTCATAGGGTACCTTATAGAACCTGCAAAATATTTCTTTCTTTTTCAAATTTCAAGTTTATTATAATATATACAAGTTATATAGCATATAAAACTACCTTATTTTTATACATCCATCATATACAACTCATCTGAAAGAAATTTAAAAAATAATTGTGTTAAATCACAAGTTTTATATTATGCAAAATTTCTTTATGTGTTAAAGTTGAATTCTATACAAACATTTATGGAATGCGATTACGTGATTTCAACAAAATTGTAGAACATTTAACAAATTTTGAAATGAAGAGGCACTTTAATATTAATTAGCCTTTAAAGATTAATTACACTTTTTTACAACTTAGATGTTCAAGTACATGCACTTGGCATTCTTCAAAAAAAAAAAAAAAATACAAATACTTCTATAATGAAATAACACAAGCTTTTCTAAATAAAAATTTTTAAAGGTAGCCTACAATCGATAATCTTAAACAAAATTGATTGTAAAATGAAAAATAAAGTATTATTATATATGTCTCATTTATTTACATTATTTAAAAATTTTTAAGTAGAGTACATATTTTACGATATATACAGGGCATCTTTGAACTTAAACTTCCTATATAATATAGTACATGTTCCCAGATAGGTAAAAGTTATGAAGTCTTCATACCCGTATCTTACCCTATAGAAGTTGGTTCTAAAAAAAGCGTACCCATATTCTATCATGTGAACCTCAATATCCACTTAAACCCTAGCTGATTGAGCAGAGTATGGATGGGTACCTTGTACAATGGGGTTATCCACTTTCCCCTAACTAAGTTTGGCAATAGAAGTCTACTATTATGATCTCTTATAAACCTAATTGCATTTGACTCCGATCTAAATTAACGTGTGTTATAATCCACCACTCTAACAATACCATTCACAAATCATAATTGTACATGCCCTCTTTGTAGGCTCTCATACACCTTAGAGTACTTGTTCTACAATATACCTAGTCTGCTCTTGTGTTGTCGCAATCGAGTGTCTATTTTAAGCTGGATATGAAGGAACTTAAAGTTGAGGTAAGTTTCACACTACTTAATTCATATTTCTTCTTTCACCAACACAAATTACAATGAACAATTCCATTAGGATTTAGGGACTATTATTGAAGAACACTTCATTCCTTTCACACATGTCAAGCCACTTCCATTAGTTTCACAACAAATTCATGGCTTTCTTAATGCTTAGATTTGAAGCCTTGATCATGGCTTTCTCTACTCCCCCCAAGTTTTGACATGGTGTTTCTTAAACCTTAATCCTAAGCCTCCAAACTAAACCCCCTTCATCCACTCAACTAAGTATATGTGCTCTATCGTCTATATTTCCTTATGAAACTTGTAATAAGGTCCTTAACTGTATGGCCCCAGTGCAAATTGGCCCTAGTAATTTCTATTTTAGTTAAGGCTTGCAAGAAGAAGTGGAAAAGGAAAAGAAATTGGACCAAACTTGACCCCTTGTGCAAAGTATCAATTCAAACTTTACTATAAAGTGTCAATTCAAACTTCACAAACTCAATTCAATCTTCAATTATTCACCTGAAACATAATCAAATCACTAAAGAACACACATGAACATATCCTCATTTATCTCTATATCATCATGCCACACATATTACCAAAGAACCCATCTTTAACTTCCAAATTATCAATTAGACACCTAAATTAACGTATCAAGAGTATTCAAACCATTCTTATGTTAAGCATATCAACAATTACACCTTAATTCAATGTTAAATTCATGTTCCAAATTATGTCATCAAATCAAAATCTATAAACATCAATTTACTAAGTTATCTCGCTAATTCAACTCAAATACAAAACCAGTTTGCCCTTACACTGTGTAATTCAAATTATTAAACTACTTACCTCTATTGGAATCTTGAATTAAACATTTCTAACTCTTAAAACCCTTTAACCCTCTTACAACTTCCTAAACCATCTTATAACTCCAACATATCTTGAAAACTAAAGAAACTTTAATTAATATATTGATTGAAGAAAACTCCACAACATATCCAAAATTAAGCTTAAATGAACATATTTCATAAACTTACCTTGTTAAATTTTTCGTCAAATTTAATTTAATCCAATCTTGATATTTGAATTATCTTTAATTCATTAAAGAATGACATAATCCATTAACTTCTCTTCTTAAATTCATAAATTAAATCCCAATCTATAAAGATTGGATTCAATTTACTCACCATTGTTACTTCGATATTGTTTTACACTGCCTCTAAGGACAAGATCTTCCTTAATTTGATTTAAGAGATCAATAATTAGATGTTGAATGCTTTAAAAGTTTCCATGATCCATAATTAAGAGTGTGAGAGGAAAAGCCTTTTTTTGTGTAGAAATGACCAACTTCTAAAATTTCATCTTAAATACCCCTCCAATTTCCTTCTCTAAACATATATTGTATATAAGCACTAAAATGCTCACGTTTATTTAAATTTTAAGGGTACATTACTAAATCAACTCTCTTTAGATATATTACATTTAAATTTTATTTTTCTAAATGTCTCATCTCTTAATTATTAAACATAGGGTTAATTTAGTAAAATTCAAAATCCTTTGTTATTTGATATCATATTATTGTTTTTTTATTCTTATTGATTTTATTTTATTTTATTTTTTTGACTTAGGATTTCTCAATCTATCCTCCTTAAATAAATTTCATCCTTGAAATTTACCTAGATGCTAAAATAGCTTTAGATACTAGAGTCTCACGCTTTCCTTTAGTTCCAAGTAGCTTCTTTTTTGGCTTGGCTACTCCATTGTACTCTCACATGCTTTATAACTTTGTTCTTCAACACATTTTTTGGTAGTCTTTTGTTCTTCATTGGGTATTCAATTACTATTGGATTTGATTGCACATATGATGTTGTCAACTCAATCACAAATTATGGACCATGAACACATTTTCTCAACTGTGAGACATGAAACACGTCGTGTAGACCAATTAAACTAGGAGCTAATACTAATTTGTTAGACACAACACTAACATGCTATAAGATCTCAAAAAGATCAAATTACTATAGATTCAACTTTCTAAAATATACCAGTACTCTAGTAAGCAAAACCTAAAGAAAAACATGATCACCCACCTTAAAATTTAAAGGTCTTCTTCATTTACTTACACAGATCTTATACTTATTTTATGTTGTTAACAACATTCGTCATATCACCTGAACTTTATCTTTTGCTTGTTGCACTAACTTAGGACCAAGTAAAACATGTTCGCCAACTTCTTCCCAATGAAGCAGAGATTTGTACTTCCTCCCATTGAGCGCTTCGTATGGAGCTATTTGTATAGAAGCTTGATAACTTTTATTATAAGCAAACTTCACAAGAAACAAGTGTTCATCTTAACTACCACCAAAATCTAAAGCATAATCTCTCAACATATCCTCAAAAAATTATATAATCCTCTTCGAATGCCCATTTGTCTAAGGATGGGAAGTAATGCTAGATTGTAACCTGGTTGCAAGGGCTTTGTGAAGACTTCCTCGAAATCGACTGACAATGTGTATCTTGATTTGATACTATGGACATCGGTACATCATAGAGTCTCATTACCTCTCAAATATAAGGTTGAGTTATCTTCTCTAGACTACAACCAACTCTCAAAGGTAAGAAATAAGTCTGGAAATGAACTAAGCTAAGCCAAGCTTCTAAAGGCTTGGGCTTAATTCATTTAAAATTTATCGACCTCAAGCTTAAACCTGAAATTTGGGCTTGAGCTCGAATCATTTAACTAAACGAACTTTAGTTTGAAATCAAGCTTAACTCATTTATGAAACGAGCTCGAGTTGAATTAAGCTTTTTATTGAGTTTGCCGAGCTTTTATTGAGCCTAAAATAAAAGCTCGAGCTCAACTTGTTTAGATAGCTCGTTTTCTAATTTTTTCAAACCTAAAATATAATATATAAATGTTGCTATAAATATGTATACACATTAATATTAACGGTTTGCGATGATTTTGTTTGCAATCCCACTGCATCAGTTTGGTATAAGAGCCAAATTCACTCTTGGAGAAGACACCTCCCAAATGATAAGGCAATCAACGTTGTGTTGTAGTGGATGAAACTTATGGTCGTGATGACCTAGATTGATGGATCGGATAGATTATCGATGAACGAATGGGTATAATGGAACATCGATTTTAGTGGGATATTGGATCAACTCACTGAGAGGATGGTTGTGATGATAGGAAATCAACATAATGCTAACCCTAGGCACGGGAGAAACCTTAATCCGATATGAGAATTCAATGAGGCAGAAGATGATTTGTCTTCAATATGTGAAGAAGGGTCATATGCAGATTTGCCACGCAAACGTTGTAGGTGTGTGTTGAGGAGGATCAACACAATTCTAATGCAGATTTTGAGGAATTTGATGATGATTCCTATTCTATTGATGAGGGTTACTATGATAAGGAACCAATCTTTGATGTTTACGAGGAAAACAAAGAGGATGTCTTTGAAACAGGAGGTAATGGAGAACCTGTATTTGATTTAGAACCTATGGAAAGACAGATTCTCACATGTGATGGGAAGGAAAATCTAGTGGTTAAAAGGTTCTGTATGATGCTTAGAGAGGAGGAGAAGGAGTCAAATGATTAATCGTGACACATTCAAAAATCAATCGGCAACAAGGTGGAGTCTCTTTAAGTTGAACTGATCATTGACATCTTATCTAGGGTTCCAACCCTAGATTTGCCTAAACTCAAGTATGTCTACAAAAGATGGAATAACATCCTTAAGGACTCACTATTCCATAGACTCCAAAACTTTTGTTCCATGTCCAATCCTGATGAAAACCGGGTACTCCTACTGAAACAAAGCTTGATGTTGTACATTATGGATTTTTCCAACAAAATGAGTCCTCAAAAGATGGCAATCGACTTGCTATATGTTCTTGATAAGTTTTCAGATAATGGTTTCATTAGTTATTGTAACTGCTTACTGTGTTTAGGACATATAAGATCCTCGTGGGATTTCTTATTAAACCCTGATTACTCGTCAACACCTATTGATCCTTATGTAACTAAGGGTTAATACAGAATTTGTGTTATCGTAGGGTTTTGGATTTGATGAAATTGCTAAGCCATAGAAATTGATCGTGTTTTTTCGATCTTCGAATAATTGTGAGGGTAGAATGTTTGATTTGAGCAATAGTGGGAGCGCAAATTGGAGAAACTTGGTGATGACAAAAATTCAAGATCGAATTCTGTCCAACTAGGGAAGAATGATGCATAGGAAGACAAGGAAGCGGCGCACTAGGCCACCTGGAAAGCCACAGGCTTTGATGGATTCGTTGTCGGCCTTGATCCTACACCGCCAGCTTTGATGCCAGCCGTGGAATTTAGGCCGCCGGCTTTCAGCTAGCCTTCTTTGCTTAAAATTTACAATGTTGTAATTTAGTAATCCTATAGATATTTCCTTATTTTAGATATTTCCTTTTTATGCATTTCCTATATAATGTAAGCCCTAGGGTTACACAAAAGACAATTTTAGTTTATCCATCTTTGAATGAAATTCCATAGAGTTGTTTTGCTCTTCATCCCAAATTTTGGATCTCTTGTGTAGGATCTCGATATTTGATGCCAATTACCTAGGTATTCCCAAAATCAATAGGCTTTTGAAGATCACAAACCAACAATCGTGTGCGATTCAACAGTTTACGATAATTGCATTGTTTAATCATGTTGCATCATACATAGAACTATCTCATTAAATAATTTTTCAATAAAATAAACAAGTACCATGAGTTAGAATTAATACTATGCACATACTAATTCAACAGATCAAATAAAACATATAAATGGATTCAAAGTGCATAAACTTTCATTAAACAAACAATCCATCCACTACATTAAAGTTAAGGTTTCTTAAGACTTGGAAAAACAATCTATTTTCCCATAGATAAAACAATATAAGAACAAAGACTAGGAAAATAATAGTGATTCATGATTAAAATCCTTTTTTGATCTGTGTCATGAGATCTTGAATGAGCTCCTGTGTTTCTCTACTTAAAAATAGCTAATTCTCTCTCTCCAAAAGATGGAAGAAAGAGAAGGTCCCCCGCCCAAATGATTAAAGGAGGTTATTTATAGGTAGGATAAAATGTTACCCCTCCATAATCTCCTACACGGCTCATGCCCAAGCTTGTGTAGGAATATAAATGAAGAATTTCGTTTGGAATGCTTTTCAGCAGCCCCAGTCACAACTTGTATAGGAAGCCCATGTAGACCTTCTAATCATATTTTTCTTTCTACACAACTTGTGTAGCCTCTTGTGTATAATTGAATTTGCTTTCTAGTTCCAAAACGCGTCTTACACTAGTTCCTCCATGGGTTGTGTAGCAGCACATGTATGTTATGATCGCTAACTTTTAGAATTCTCCATCAAAACCTCCTCTAATCCATCCAAATATCTTTATCAGGCTAATTTATCTTCTCTAACATTTGAAATCAACATTTTAATTCAATGAGTATCCTTTTCTCTAATAAATCCCATAGGAATGATGAAATATAACATTAAATAAGTCCTTAGAATAAGCTTCTTTCAACACTTATCAGCAACCTTCATCAAGTCTACACTTCCAAAATCACATTTTTATGCTTCTTTTATCTTATCAACCAAGGTAGGCTATAACCTAAGCTTGCTAACATAGTTTATATTCTCTTATCTACCACCTCAAAATCTACCCTTTGCAAGTCCCTGGCTATTTTTCTTTGCAAGGTGATCAAAGGTACAACATTAATAGATCTCTTCCTTCTTAAAGCATTTACAATAATATTAACTTTACCTCGTTAACACTGTTTGTTGTTGTAGAAGAAATAATCTATCATTAAATTTTTTATTACCTTGCTTAACATCATTTATCACTAATAGGTTACCTCTTTCACGTTATTAAATGGAACAAATGCCATTATATGAGATAGAAAAAATAGTCATAAAAGATTGATTGAGTATTAAAATGATTACTTCAAGCTTGACTTATCAAATGCAATTTTTATGAAACGTTATATACCAAATTTGACATTTTCTATGATACTCTAACTCCTATTAGATACTAAAATAGCTATAAGCTTGATATAGGAATACTTGATCTATTAATGATAAGCTAAACCTATATTATTGTAAAATTCATAAGGAATAATCAACAAGGGAAGGAGATACTAGACTTACATTAATCAAAGCTAGAAACTCAATAATCCAAAACCAACATTAATGAGAAATGTAGAGGCTATGAAAATACCACTATAAAACTTAATATAAGTTAATAGAATATATAATTTAGGAATTAATTTATTTAAATAGGAATAAAAGAAGATTCTAAGGGAAAAAAATAAAAGAAAATTAAGAATAATTATAAACAAGAAAATAGTAAAAAAAAAGTAAATAATAAATGATCAATAGTAAATGATATATATTAAATAATAAGCAGCTAGTAGTAAATAGTTAAGGAAATATAAAATGTAGCTAGTAAATATGAAAAATAATTACAAAAAGTGAAAAATAGCATATATAATATGTAGATTTTTACAAATAAAGTCATTTTAACTTGGGAAGTTACTAAAATACCCTTCAAAGTTTCAAATTACTATAAAACTAACATCAAAAGGAATTTAAGTGGAAGACAAACACCTCAAGTGCCTTGGAAAAATCAAGGAAATTGCCAAGGAATTGTCCCATGATTTACAAAATAAAGAAAAGTTAATAAAAAATAATTTTTGAATGCAAATATGTGTTAAAATTGGAAAAATTATCAAACAAATGTAACAAATTACTATAGCTTAAAATTAGGATGCATAAAATAGTGGAAGCATGTGGTGATTTTTCCATGAATTTATTTTGAAACTTGGTAATTTTTAAATGTAAGAAACACCCTAAATTCTCTTTATAAATAGCACCTAGGTCTTCTAAAAATCACTACGCTTACATATCTTCAGAAAAGTTCACAAAATTTGATAGTTAGAGTTCAGATAGGAAGAAAGAGGCTGCTGACATCCCCTAGTGGTTCACAACGGTCGAAAGGTGGTGGTTCTGACATTAGGTGCTTTGAATCTTTCGTAAATTTTCTAATCTTCAAACCTTGTTGTTTCAACCTGAAATTTCTATAGTGAGTATATCTTAATAATGATTATAACATATAATTTTTGTAGAAATTTTCAAGTAAGTTTAATATTAAAAAAAGTTCACACAAATATAGTTCATTATAATGCCATAATACCCATAACGAAATAATTGATATGAACTACTCAAATGATTCTTAAAAATTGTCAAATTACTAAACCATTACTATATGATTTTTATATTATCATTAAGGTAAGATACAAATTTTTAAATAGTTCTCTTAGTATTTTAGCTATTTATACCTTGTATTTACTAAATTGATATCTATAAATGTACAATACACTTTATTATTGATGTCCTAAATAAAATTTTGATGTCTAAAATAAAATTGAATATATATACATATGTAATAATGAGATAATGAAAGATATCGATTCCTTACCATACGAGGTTTTAGCTCTAAATAATAACAATATAATTACCCTTTATATAATCGCATATTACACGATTACAAAATTAACAATAATATAGGTACAACATAGCGAGGTTCAGCTTATAAACTTCATTTCACCATCTTATTAATTCCATTTTTGCCTATAGGTACCCGTTTTGTCACAAGTAACCTAATACCTAAATGTTCTAGGTAAGTGGTCTAGCTTTACAGGTATTCCTATCTAAAAAATGCTTAAGTCAATATATTGCTTATGGTTGTAACTAGCAAATTGACTATGTGTGCTTGTTCGATTGATTAGTTGAAAATAAATGACTCAATATTGATTTGTGAATTGAGTTGATCACTTGGATAAAGAACTTTAAGAATTCACCTAGACACTTCTAAAATGACATGCATTTCATAAGTATTCCTCATTTTGCTTCCACAAAAACCACTTGTTTAGGTAAGAAATGAAATACATTCCTTCTTTTAACTTTTATTTAACTAAGTGACAAGAGAGGAGGTCATAATAAAGGCTAAAAACTATCAATGGATAGTCTAAGATGGCTTTTAGGAGGACATCGATCCATTACACATTCCTAGTTTTTGTGGAAGATGTATGCATGCCAAACTCCTTGAAAGCATATTAGAGTAGAATCAATTTATTTAATCTCATGATGTACCAATCAACATCATGTGGATGGCACTTTATATATAGCACTCTAATAACTAAAATTGATTGTTGGTTGCTATCTAAATATACGGCAAGATTCTTGCCACTTACTAAGCATGTGGTTTTGTTCACCTCTCTACAATTCTTTTACAGGTAGCTAATACCATCATCACCCCAGGAGATCGAAACAAAATGCTTGGAATCGTCCTTGTAAGTACTGGGATTTAAGACAACACACACGGTATGTATCGCTTAAGTGTTCATTCCTATTTTTGAGCCTAGTAATTATCAACTAATTATGGATCATTTCTAATGATCACTATTAATAGTAAAATATAGCCTTAGGTCCACTCAATCTTTTAGGCCCAAAAAATCTAACAACCCTTGAAAGCCTAAGGAGATGGCAGCTTAGTACATCCTGACCTTGAGGCCTTAAAGAGCATAAAACCCCAGCTATGCGTTGCAGCACTGGACTCACCTTCAAGCCCTTACCTTGGGACATCTCCATGAGCTCATCAGATTACTGGGTTAGCCAGCTCAGCTTCGGCCCAACTTGACCTCGAGTCCTCATCCTCTTTTGTTGTAACATACATCCTAGTCACATCTCATAACCAAGGGGACATCAACAACTTAGCTACACTCCACGAAAGTCAGGTTCCCTAGCTCGAGTATCAGCCCCGTGCCTAATGTCAAGCCTTGTATTAGCTGCTCTGGTACGATCCTAAAACCATATAAATACCCTCCTTGCCTCCCAGGCAAGAGGACAAGAAAAAACAAGACAGAGAACAAAAAAACATAGAATATAGACAGAAATGCAAGTTATTTGACATTCTGTTTGCAAAAACCCTACTCTTATCCACGAACTGACTTAAGCATCGGAGTTACCACACTAGGCAACCCCCGACGTCCCTCTAATCTGTCTTTAAATGTTTGCAGGAGCAATCTCTATTAGCTCAGATTTAGCTCGTGCAACAATTACCATAAACACTTGGCAATCACGATAGGACTATTACTAATTAAAGTTTTAGGATGTGACATTTTCTATATTTGATATTAAATTACACTATATGAAGATCATTTTTTTTTCGTACACAAATACTACCCGAGCTAACCGTTGTTAACTTTGCAAATGACATGTCATTTTTGACTTATAAAGATAGTGACACGTGTCCATTATTATTATTATTATTATTATTATTATTATTATTATTATTATATACAAATAATTAATCTGTAATGAAGGGTGATATTGTAATATAAGAGTTTTTTTAAGAGGTTAATTTTGTCATTTAACAGACGAATTTGGACCCGAGGATGTTGTTCGCGAATAATAAGAAAGGGAAGTTTTAGACTGGCTTAAAGCTGCCATCTTTGAATATAAGGCTACTAGCTTTGTATCAGCTTTGGAGCTTCGGATGATTTCCAGACAAAATTGTGAAAGATGGTAGCGTATGGGTAAAAGCTGGCCAAAGGCTGCCGACTTACATATGAAGGCCGCCGATGTTGAAACTGAAGGCCACCGGCTTATGGCCAGGCTACGTGCTTCTGTTCCTTGTTTCGAATCAAAGCTGCCTTTGAGCCACCAGCTTGGTACCAGCTTACATTTCACACAAAATAAACATCAATCCTTTATGTTAGGGTATCCTAAGACTTATAAAATATCTAAGGTCTTTAGTTCTCTCTTCATAGCTCAACCTAAGGTAAGATCTAGGTAAGAATCCCTCTCAAAACTCTTTTGGTTGAGTTTATGTTTAGATGTTGTTTTATAAAGGTTGTTTCATATTGATTTTAAGATATCAAGTTATTGGAGGCGATTCCGGTAGAGACCAAAACCTTAGGTTGTGAATTGGAGATCTTGATTCTACCGTCAAGGAATTATGAAATCTAAAGTTTTGGGTAAGTGTTGAATCCTTCTAATCTTTGTTATGTTAAAAGATGGAATCTTTTCTAATAGTTTTGCTAATTTGATTGGGGATTTTAGGGTTTTTGAGGAATTTGGAGAAATCTGCATTCTGGGTTTTCGTTGTTTGGTAATCTTAGAAGACAGGTGTATAGATATAATATTATAAACCTTATGCTTTAGATTGTGGATTTTTAAGGTTAGGGTTTAATTATGGAAATGAAAACAAATGTTGATTTAGTATATGTTGATGATCAGGAGTCTGGTGATTAGGGTTTTTAAACTATTGAAAAGGATTTATAGATCTTGAAGTTTGGAAACGAATCCAGGTACGACCTTACCTTATTTGTTGTTTATGCATGTAGGATTAGAGAAATAAACTGACTAAATTCTATCTAGATTATAATTGAAAAGCGTGTTGCTTGTGTTTGGCTTTGGTTTGCAAAACCACGCAGAGTGTGATACTAATGAGGCGTTGTAATGATCCTTATGTGTCGTTGTCCCTAGTGGAGTTGCACTTGGAGATGATTCCGGTAGATAAGGGTCGTGCCAGGCCTTACGGTGGTACGCAATGATGTATAGGGAGTACCAAATATCAATATAAGTATATTAAGTATTTTATATAAAGGATTATTAATTGTGGTCATGAGTTACTTTGGGTTTAGGACTAGATGCATATGGTTTTAAACTGTGTTGTTTGCTTCACTAATCAAAGATAATAAATTGTTGATGTTGCATTAGTTTAGGATCGTATATGCTATTTGTATGTTGTATGTTCATTTGTATTTGCTTATGGTATAGCGTACTGGGCGTTTTCGCTCATTTCTTTATTTTTCAAGTACAGGTGAAGATGATGTTGTTTATGATCTATCTGGGTATGATCTATATGTAGATCATGGGGATGGCGATAGTAACTTGACTATCCAGCTGAAGACTCGTAAATCTTAAGCATTGGATATAGGAGGAAGATATGGAAGACTTTATGGATTTTTATGTTTTAATGTTATTAGTTACTAAAAACTTTATGAGACTAGTTTTTAGGTTTCAATTGGTTTGATGATATGTAGTTCGGATTTTGTTAGGTTATGTTTTTCAAAAAGTTTATAATATGAGATATTTGAAAATAATCATATGTAAGTTTTGGTGATTATATTTGGCATAATCTGTGGTTTAGTATTTTATAGCATTGGCGTGTTCTTAATAAGAGAATGGCATGTGGCAAGTTGTAATGCCTAAATTTAGGGTGTTACGATTATTTTATTCTTAATTAAGTCCTTAGATCATGTCTTAGCTCTATTAATGACATGTCATTTTTGGCATATAAGATAGTGACACATACCCATTGTTATTATTACTTTATTCTTAATTAGGTCCCTGGATCATGTACACAAGCCAATCATTGTTACCTCTGTTAATGACACGTCATTTTTTTGTTTATAAGAAAGTGACACATGTTCATTATTATTATTATTATTTTATTCTTTATTAGGTCTACTATTATTATCATACAATTTGTTATGGTCGTGATCATAATTAATTTATTCTTAATTGCCTATTTTTATTTATGGATTTAAAGGGACTAGGTCCAATTAAAAGCAATAACTAATACACAAAGCCCATAATCAACCCATAACTTGAAACAACAAACACCCATTAAGCCCATTTTTCCTAAAATCTTATAACTTCAACCATGGCTTTCCAATTATATCTTACAAATAGACATGTCTCTTAAAAAATTACTGATACATAACATCCACCATTAGAGACTTGAAAAATTATCAAAGAACATGAAGTGATAGAGTAATATACACTCTTATTCTCTTTGGTATCTCTGCAAGCCTCCAGCAATAGTAGATTTTCATTTGCTCTTTAAAGGTTATTTTATAAAGTCAATTCGTTGTCTAATCTATATCTTGGGTTTTTAATTATGCAAGGCACAAATAATCAACTAGAATTATTGAAAAATATGAATTAGAGAGTTACAGAAAAGCATAAAGAGTTCGGGGACGTGGCTTCTAGGTCGAGGGTGTTTTTAAGCATCTAAAAGCAAAAACTAGTAGCTTCAATCACTATGTATAGCAAATTGATGTAATTAAGCAACAAGTTACTAGGGTTTATTGCAACACTTATGATCATCCATGAATCTGCACAATAATCTTGAATCTAAAGATTTATTACAATACTTTTCTTTGGTCACTTATTACAATAATTCACTAGAGGAATTAATGAGAATGTAATATTCCCTAACTCCAAATCTCGTCAATAACCCATCAACTCAACATTCTCGTGTTCAGTTTTCCCAAAATATTCATTGGTCAATTTGTACGATTTGTGATAAACACATATGAAGATTCTATAGCCATGTCACTTCTAGGTTCTCATATCTTCATAAATATTACAATGTAATATCAACAAAGCCTCATGCATGACCTAGAAAAGTCGATATATGTGTTAGTAAACAACATATAATGTTGTTTCAATGTCTAAAACCGTTTATTTATGGTATTGATCTCAATAATTTGCTACACAGCAAAATTAAAGCTGCTATCAGGTTTGATGTGTGACCCTTCCTAAGGTGTTCGAACATTTGGTTGTGAATATTCATCCGAAACGAAGAATATTGCATTATGTTTTGTAAACTTGTATGGACATTAAAATAGGACTATAACGCTAAGCACTAAAGTACCCAAAGTGAATGGCCACCATTGATGAGCTTCAATAGATGCCCAACCTCCATCTTTGAACAAAGCTCATAAGCACAATGTCCATCTTCATACTCCAAACCTTAACTGAGGTGAGCTACCGTCTCCATTGCAAACCCAACCACATCGTCACAACCATTACCATTGTGACTATACATTAACCCCCAAAACGAACATTGGGATTGAGATACTAAGTTAAAACACCATTGCCCAACTCTAATCATCCACCACGATTTAGAGAAGGAGACTCGTGAGTGAGAGAGAAGTAGTGAGAGAAAGAAAGTTTGAGAGATCCAAAGAGAAAGAAAGACATTGACAAAATGTTGGGTTTGATGATAATTTTGGTGATTTGTTGTCCTACATCGGTAGAGTGATGACAATGGACCTTCTATATATTATCCAAGTAAAGAAAACATATTTGAAATAATTTGAAATTTGAATTGGTGTATTCCTTGGAGATAGAAGTGGGTTTTATCTAGTGGACTAAGTAGGCTTTTTAGAGGCTTATCTAGTTTTGTTCTTATAAATTGATTAATTATATATTTAAAGTATAATAACAGTAATAATAATCATGATAGAATTATTTAAAAATAAATACAATGAAATTATAGCAATAGTGAACACATCAATTGACACATGACACATTCTTATAGGGTGAGAGTGATATGTTATCAACAGAGATAACTATGTTTAGCTCATGTAGAATTTGTGCACATGATAAAAGCTCAGATGTTTAATTGTATATTTTGCCAAAATTGAGGTACCAAAGATGGCATTAACCCTTTATTTGATTAGAATAAAAGCTTTTCTCATATGTCTTTATTAGTTATACTGTCCTTTTGACTCTTAATTTATGATTTTTATCACCTATAACTTCTCATTATTGATATCTTTTCCTTTTTTTTTTTCTTTCTTAATTATGTATTAAAAAGATACGTCTTATGTATATAGTGGCAAGAGTTGCATCCTTATCATATAGCTTCATGTAAAATGACTTCACTTTAGTCTTCCTAAATAATTGTGACTCTTTAAGATAACATAAAATTTTATATACAAAATATAGAAACATTTTTATTTGAAATATAAAACTCATTGTTATATATTAAACAACAATAATTATATCATATTTATAATAATTTATGAAAAATAATTTATTTATAGTTAGATGTGCTAATTTTTTAAAAGTATATTTACAAGTTTTTAAATACATGTACTTGATTTAAAATTTGTTGTACCACATGTGCTTAAATTACTAATAATCTAATCATAATAATATATAATTTTAATTTCAAATAATAATTTATACTATTAAGATTAATGTCTGTTTTTTTAACTTTTTTCTAAAAGATACATATACTTTTTTACATATTTTTTTAATAAATTATTTATTAAAAAATATATAAATAAAAAAATTAACAATTTTTATAAAAAGATCAAATATAGATAAAATATAAATATAAATTAAATATATTTATATATATCATTTTAATACAAATATAAATATATAAAAAACAAAACATCCAAACAGAGCCTTAAGTTTGTCAGACTTTTCTCACCTAATGTTTCTAAGCCTTATAGCGACATTTGACTCGACAAAGAAAATGAAATTCTCAAATCATTACCGAAAAAAGTAGTGGCAACTAGAAAATTCAAATCCAAGGAAAATTAGAAGGAAAAAGGACTTAAAGTAATTTTCCTGATAAAGTGGGAGCTTCTACCACTCAATTAGGGGAATTTTTACTAATATAAAATTAAATTAATTATAAAAAATAAGTGTAAATAATTTTAAAGAGTTGGGTCATGAAAAAATTTAAGTTATTTAATTATATGAGGTATCCGCCTTACTGTAACGTCAGGTTGAGCAGACTTTTTCAAATAAACGGGCGAGCTTAAGAAAAAGAGAGGTCTCTGTCTCCCGTCTTTGTGTCTCTTACTCTCTCTCTCGCCCTCTCAAGATCTTGGCGGATTCTTTAATCAACTTTTCCTGTTTAAGACAAACCCATCTCTGTTCAAGGTCTTAGGAATCCAAAAGTTGTTCCGTTTTCTTCTCTTCTTTCCCTTGCTTTTGCTTGCCTCAATTTCGAGTGGCAACAAACAGAGATACTTTGTAAATAACTAAATAAATAAATAATTTTTATTTTTTTATTAAAGAAAAATGGGTATTTTGTATGAAGATGCTGTAATGATTAGACGACCAGAGAAAGAAGATGATCCTACTGTTATCACTATTAATTGTCCGGACAAAACTGGTTTGGGTTGTGATTTGTGTAGAGTCATTTTGCTGTTTGGCTTGAGCATTTGCAGGGGAGGTAAAAACTACACCTTTTCAGTTCCCTTCTTTTTTCAGCATTTAATTTTATGGTTTTTAATTGGAAATTTATTGCATTTTCCTATGTTGCTCCTGGACACTAGTTTAATTACAGCTGTATGGCTCTTTTTTTTTTTTTAATTTAATCCCGTTAAGGATGTCTCGAGAGAAATGTTAAGTCAATTAAAAAAATAAAAAGGAAAATTTTTATCATTAAGGGTAAAAAATAATTAAATGGATGGATAGGTGTTGGTGAGTGCCTGGACTTTCATTAGACTTTATACACACACACACACACCAAAAGCAAAGGGAGAGTTGTTTTTGATATATTTCTTTTGGCAATTTTTACAATCCTGTTAATGGTTTGTTCAATCACTTCTCCAACCATTAAAACAAATATATTTATTAATTAATTTAATTGATATATTAAGCATTTAAGCGGTGCAATCGCAGTTGAACATGGATTGTTAAATAACCGATGAGATTGATCTTTTTTTTTATATATATATATATGTTCTTAAAGTTTACTGGATAGTGAAATCTTGGATTTTAAGTTAAATAGTTGTTGGGAGGGATTTTCTGATAAGATCTTAAAGCTTATGTGTAGTGAAACCTGGGATTTGAAGTTAACTAGGAGTTGGATTGCTGAAAGATGTTTTCCAAATATATATATATGCATTCTTAATTAAGATTATTGAATATTATTGCAACGATCATAAGGCTTTTAGCTAACTGATTGTTTTTAGTGATAGATGGTGGTAAGAGACGAGGGAAGTGGCTGTTGACCACCGATATTCATGATGGGAATTGTGAATGTATATGGGGAAATTTATTTCCATTTCTACAAGAAGAAATTGTTTCTCTTCTTTTCAACTGAGATTTCCACTCTAGTTAATTGTTGCATCAAACATCTTCTTATGCCACTATAAGCTGCCAAAAGCTACTAGTTACCGTCACTAATTGTGTGATAACAAATAAGTGTTCAACATTAGATCATCTTTAACAATAAGCTACTTAGAAAGTTATTTAATATGCCACATCAGCATCTTAAACAACTCTTCTTATTAAGGAATCCACTATTCTATCCGTGGATTACTTAGAAAGTTACTTAACATGATTTTATTTTTAATTTTTATAGGTCTCACATTTCATTAATTATACAAAACTAACACAAGAAGTACAAAAAAAAAAAAAAAGAACCTAAGCAATTCATTTTTTTGGGTTGTTTGGCTAAGCAACCTACCAAGGCTAAGTAACCCTTTTATGAGTATGTTGCTTAGCAAAGATTTCTATGCCAAGCAACTTTAATAAAGTTGCTCTTATAAGCGCTGGATTACAAGTAAATTAAAAAAAAAAAAGATCTAGCAAATGTTTTTTGGGAGACATGCATATGGCAAAAGAACCATTTTCCATACTGAACTTGTTAGAAATTTATACATATACACCCTTTGGCATTTTGGATTCTTAAGGTTGGTTGGATATAATCAATTAATTTTTCTAATTTCTATCAAATTGCTTTTTAATAATTTAGGTTCATTACGGATGAGATTTTGGACTAGGTGTTTAAAAATTATGAGGCAGTGTTCATTATTGAATACACACATCTTGATTTTTAAAAATGTCACTTGCTAAGTTCTAAAAGTATGATTTAACCATGGAAAAAGAAGGGTTTAAAATGATCGTTCATTATCTTCTTATTGCCTTTGTTTATGGACTTGGGACCTTCAAGTTTTCCTTTCCAATGTTATAACTCATATTGTAATGATTTTGTTTCAGATGTATCAACTGATGGAAAATGGTGCTTCTTACTGTTTTGGGTTGTGGGAAGACCAAACACGAGATGGAATCTTTTGAAGAACCGATTGCTGGAAGTGTGCCCCTCATATTTTTCAACATTAGAGATTGAATACTATGCACCTCAGAGCATATCATCTCAGCCACCCAATGTGTTTCTACTAAAATTCTGGTGCTTTTATGATCGCAAAGGTTTGTTGCACGGTAAGCTTCACTCACCATAGGATTGTTGGGCACCAAGTTACTTAATAATCACAATGATGCATGTAGATATTCATTGTATCAATTGATGTGGCAAAATCTGATTGACTTATTCATCCATAGAAAAGCAATGGTGATGGAACATAATACTCAAGCCTGGATAATGACTAATATCAATCTATCTTCTGGCTTAATCAAGCATAGCTTGGATTTGGATTGAGTGCTGTTGATTAATTGATTTTCAAATCATTGATTTATATCTTATTTGAAAGAATAAGCAAAGCCATCACCTATGATATGAAGTAAAGCTGGTGATGTAATGTCCCATTATTTAGAGAAAGGAAGCTGAGTACTTTTCCTTTGGATCATCTTGATAAGCATGTTTGGTCTTGGAAATCAAAGATGAATCTTCTTATAATTTATGGTTATTACATTGGAAATTGCCCAAAGCAGACTAATGGTTTGTTCCAAGTCTACATTTGTAAACCCAAATTCTCTTCTGTCATGATACTGTGCTGTAATTTAGGCAGGCTGCTATATTCCATATATTGACATGATGATATATTTGATATTGTAGACGTGACTAAGGTTCTTTGCGAGCTGGAGCTGACAATAAAGAGAGTAAAAGTATCAACTACTCCAGATGGAAAAGTGATGGATCTCTTTTTTGTAACAGACTCAAGGTTTGTTATAAATTTCGGTTTTATCATTTTAACTATACTTTACACTGAAGAGGTTGTGAAAATGTTGTTTTTTATCCTGAAATTCCTTTTTGATGCAATTAGGCTTGCAAAGGGCCATCAAAGGTTTATAGATGACTCTGGGCAATCACACTTCACTAGTTGTTCTGATTCCAAAAATAAATAAATAGAAATAAAAAAATTATTAGTTTACTTTTGAAATCAAATGATTAGAATCTCCAGCTACTTGAGCCAAGGTATTTGAGAAAAAGAGAGAAGAAATCTCCAAAACTCTCATTTTTATTGGTCCTTTTTTCCTTTGAATCAGGGAACTTCTTCATACAAGGAAGAGACAAGAGGAAACGGTCAACTGTTTACGAGCCATACTAGGAGATACGATGATGAGTTGTGAAATTGAATTGACTGGTCCAGAAATCGCCGCAACCTCTCAGGGTCCTTTGTTTCTTCCTTCTGCTATAACTGAAAGCATATCGAGTTTAGATCTACCTGATGGAAACTTGAGTGGCTCTCTATTTTCTAAGCCCATATTAGTCTCCATGGATAACTCACTCAGCCCCTCACATACGCTAATCGATATCCACTGTCAGGACCACAAAGGTCTCCTTTATGACATCATGAAAACATTGAAAGATTCTGACATCCAGGTAGATAGCTACACATATGCACTTTTTTTATTGTATCAAAGAGCCGTATTTTACCTTTTTGTTTGATGATCCTGTTCTTGGAATGTCATTCTCCTTCTAAAACCTGGCATTTGTTTTCCATGCAACTTAATTAAAATATGTTCTCTCCATCACGACTTAAACTGGTTTCCCACCACATACACCATGTTCTCTTCCTCCACCACCACCACTACCACCATCTCACCATCACCAAACTACCACTACTGCCACCACCATAAATCATGTTTACTTTGTTCCGAGGAATACTAAAATCAGCCATTTTTTTTGCTGGAATGTATTCCAGGCATTTCATTTCCTAATAGTACCCAAACTTGGCCTAAGGTAAAATTTCCCTCATAATATAATATTTTCGTCCTCATTTAAAATCAATCTACTTTGTTCTCTCAGATTTCTTATGGACGATTTTATCGCCACACAAAAGGAAACTGTGAGGTGGAGTTGTTCTTGATGAAAGCAGATGGACGAAAAATAGTTGAACCTGCCAAACAAAATGCTTTAAGGTCTCATCTAAGCAAGGAGCTGCAGAGTCCTCTTAGAGTGGCTGTATCAACCTGCGGCCCTGACACAGTATTGCTGGTTGCTAACCCTGTTGAGTTATCTGGCAGGGGCCGGCCTTTAGTGTTTTATGATATCACTCTTGCACTGAAGACTGTCAAAACAAGAATATTTTCGGTAAGCATGCTCTCCATTTTAATGGCATTGATGCATACTTGCCCATATATAGCCTGACTGGTCCACCACAATGCTGTTGCCTCGGTCATCTTAGGTGGAGATAGGAAGACACATGATAAACAATCGTGAATGGGAAGTGTACAAGTTTTTACTTGATGAAAGAGACTGTTTACGTGTGCCAAAACAGAAGATCGAACAAGAAGTTCGAAATGCACTAATGGGCTGGGAATAAGGGGGTGAATTCCTGTTTATTGACTTGGCTGTTTCCTCCAGTTGCTGTACAGGATATGTACATAACTTACTCTTAGTCTAGTGTACAGTTAAAAGACTCCAAAGAGGATCCATGTAAATAATGTAAAGCAGAACAGGCTGTAGTAACATGTTGAAAATCACTCCGTTTCGAATTGTCCATGCTTTCTTTCTTTTAATTTCTTACACACCTAAACCAGAAGGAGTTTCTTCTGTTTAGTTGTGGCTGATCTTATTCTCACTGATTGTTAAAGAAGCTATGAGAACTGTGTTTTGTAGTCTCATTGGGGGAAGGAACAGAAAAACCCTGCTGGTTATTTGTCTAGTCCTCACGACTATGGAGGAGTGTTCAATGTTCACGGACCATAGCCATTGATGTCTAGCTCTATGATGCCGATTTAGCTGGTCATGGCAGTGAAAGGAACAAGATCACGCTCAACACACTTTCATTCCATTTATGGGCACCATGTCTTTTGAGTCCAATGCCTTGCATTGATGACTCTCCGTTAATTAATTCCTCATAATTGCCCTGGCAATACCAAGCGTGGACATAATTTGTGTGTTAGAGTACTAAATACTATATCCTTAAACTAGATCTAATGGGGTCTTGAAACAAAACCATATCGCTCGAGCACATACTCAAATCACCATTAGGTTTTGATATATTTGCTATCGCTCTTATGGTTTGCTTTCAGTAATTCACTTCGCACGCATAAGAATAGCAATTCACACGAAGAAGTTGATCAGGATGTTAACCTCATTTACAAAGAAACTCTCAAGCTATTTTCTCGAATGCTAATAGCTTAAAGACCCTTCAATTTTCTTCATCAGATCAATTCATTTCTCTAGCCTAGCCTATGCACTTTTGATCCTGCTTTGTCTAATCTCGGTAATGGTGATCAAACAGTCAAAATGACTTCTGTAGCTTTTAAGGACAGCGCTTTTCCAGCATTCTTAAGACAGTACACGCTTTTTGCTGGGAGGCAAACAAGGATTATTTTACCATTGAAAATCAGTTTGTTTCTTTATATTATAGTTATTTTTGTCTCATATTTTTTGTTATTTTCAAATAGATACTCGTCAATAAACAAATATCGGTAAAAAATTAACAATTTTACTTATAAACTGATCAAACAGATATAAATATATGATGCAAATCACATATAGATACGATACAGATAAATAAATACCAATAAAATTTTAATATCAGTAATAAAGGAAAAGGTAGATATCTAACTAATTACTTGCTTCCCTCCCATCCCTTTATTAGACAATCCAACTCTATGGTGCCTTACGTAGCTGTAGTACTATGCAAGTGAACATGTCTTGAATGAGGTGAAATAGCAATTGGATCATGTGCATCACACAACATTACAAATGCAATCTCAACGAGCACTTTTCATGCCGATCGAGCATCCACATCATGAAGATACCAAAAAGAGTCCTATGCGGATCCTAGCACTGCAAACCTACTCTTTTTTTCCAAGAGATCAGTTGCCAGGACATTTCCTATCTGCAATATGAAATTATTGGTTCGAGGAAGGTAAGTGCAACACAAGGAGATTTGTTTTCAATTCACATGCCATAAATTTCCTCAAAGTCGAAGCTAAGCGTGAGAGAGTTGTCAACCCTTTGCACTAAAAAGCACTACGCCCATTCATATGGATACAAAATAGGATGGCCTAGAACTAATTGGCCGATTTGGTGAAGCGGTATCAAATAATTTTTGAATAAAAAAGACTGATTGCAATTCTAAAAATTAATTTTATTAGACTTGGTGAGGAGGTTGATCTAGACATGTTGAGCTTGATTCAGGTTCAATCGAAGGTTAAACCACAGTTGAACTGACCCATTTTTAAGGAGGGGTCAGGGTCACCCAGGTTGAATTGGGTGGGTTAATTTATGTTTGACAATATTTATAAAAATTTACAAGTAATGATTTTTGAATTTTTATAAAAAAACACAATTCTTATTTATAAATAGTAGATTTTATATTTCTTGGGTCACGAAAATTAATTTTTCTAAAGGAAATTAGTTGGTCAAGTCATCATGTGATTTTACAGCAAAATTGGCTAATATATGCCCTAAAAAATTTAGAATAAGTGATAACTGAATTTTCGCACAAATCATTAGATAGGCTATACGATTATGAATATTAGACTTTTTCGGATCTCTCTATGTTAAACTTCTATCACTCTAAGGAACCCTTAGAAAAAAATAAGTAGATTTGTATTTCAAGAAACTCATGCTAGTGATTTAAAATTTTCATTAAAAAATTGTCAATTATGATAGGTTATCCAAGGTAGATTAGGGAAAAGGAAAAAAATATTAATGTTTTTTTAAAAAATTACAAATTTACCATCGGGATCAAAATAATCCCGATTTTAGACAACTTGATCTCGTCCATTCAAGAGACAAGGTCATCTTGGCAAGTAATACCTCGTCTCTTGAAGAGACGAGGTTGTACCACCTACTGTCTTGTCTCTTCAAGAGAAGAGGTCATTAGTAACTAATATCGTCTGTTGAAGAGATGAGGTCTGCGAGCCTAAAACCTCGTCAGACCTCCTTCTTCCCCATTCCCTATTCCTCTTCATCGTTGAAACCCTAAGCCCCAATTCAAAACCCTAACCTCAATTCCTAATTTGTTGTCGATTGAGCTTAATTAACTTCGTTAACTTGTGTTTTTGGATCAGCCGGTGTTGAGGAAGAGGCAATTTGGTGGAGATGAGTGGCGTAGGCGCCAGAACGATGAACGACGATGATTTGTGGTATGAGTTCGCAATTTTCAAAATTTTTGTTGAATTATTGATGCTACATTGTTGAATAATCGTTGAATGTGTTGTGCGAATATTGAACGTTATAAGATTCCGAAATTTTGCAATTTTTTTTTTTAATTATCAATGTTAAATTGTCGAATATTGTTTGTGTGAAATGTGCACATATTTGTTGTTGTACGCAATGTTCAATTAAAGTGATACAAATAAAGTATAATTTATTAGAAATTTTTATAATTTATAATTTATTAGAAATTAGTAATTTATAACAGAAATAAACATTTAAAATTATAATTTATTAGAAATTAGTAATCTCAATTTTATATAAATTAGATTATAAATTAGTGATGGAAATTAACATTTAAAATTTTACGTGAAAGGAGAAATGAACTTTATATAAGGCCATACAAATTAAGTAGATTAGAAATTAGTAATATTAATTTTAAGTTTAAAAATAAAGCCATATCATTCACTTATTTTGCTGATTTTGTTAATACACCATGTCAATATACTATTAGAAGATCGGGTTATATATAGTAGTATTAAGAGTTATGTTAAATAAAAAGAGGAATTCAATTCATAAGTGTGAAGTTGCAAATTTCATACAATGAAGTTATTTTTCATGAGATGACAGGGTTGGTGAGGAAATGGATAAGGCGAAGTTTGTACTGTACACTCATGGCAACATTATGTAAGGGGGAAGATGGTTTTGATTATGATAATCGGTCGGTAGCTGTGATCAGTGTTAGTAGGAACTTTACGTATGAGCAAATTCTTGACATCATTTGCAATAGACTGAAGGTAAATAGGTGTACACATCGGGTGGATCTATATCATAGGGTAGCTATTGGAGATAGGATGCTACGTTATGATATTATTCCAGTGATGGATGATGATGTTGCACAGGAGATGTTGGTGTATATGGAAGGGTCAGTGGCTGTTTATGTGCAGATATTCGAAAATGCATTGTCACAAGCACCTGCAGGGGAAATGGGCAATGATAGAAGCATTGGGAGCGATGGGTTGGTAGCCTTAAACTCCGCTTCAGTTCAGACAATAGGCAGCGTACAGGTGGAAATGTGTGCACCTACCTCGATAGGTGGTCATGATACAGATGTCATGCAAGACTCCTCGACAGGTGAATCAAGTGACGACTATGATGATGATGGAAATCATAATATCGAAGCTTTTCCCCAACAGTATGCTTCTCTCGGGGCACAACCAAGGAGAAATGATTGGCACCGCTTCATTGCTCCTACTGATGTTGATGTAGTAGAGAGCTTAGTGCCAGTACACTTTTTCAATGCTGAAGTTGGTAGTGGTTATGCTGCATATGATGATAAGTAGGAAATGAGTGCTGGGAATTGGAGCTTCAGCAATGAATTCAAGGTTGGAATGCGATTTGAGACAAAAGACCATCTCATACGGGCAGTTAAAATGTGGCACATAATGAACCATTACAATTTCAAGGTGGTGAACTTAGACCCAAAATCATGGGCAGTTAAATGTACTGATACCTATAACAGAAGTTGTAAGTGGAGACTTAGAGGCAGTTATAAGAAACGTGGTAGATGGTTTCACATCACTAAGTATGAAGGACCCCACACCTGCTTGGATGAAATCACTGGACAGGATCACTCTCAGTTGGATTCCACCAGCATGTCCAAAAGCATTATATTAGAGGTCTATAATTCTCCAGATATGAGGGCTAAGGACTTCCAACTAAATATCTTAAAACAGTTTAGGTATCATGTTCATACAAAAAGAATTCGTGAGGTGAAGAGAAAAGTAATTGAGCAGATGTATAGAAGTTGGGAAGATTTATATGTGGAGCTCCCTCACTTGCTTAATGCAATAACAGAGGCAAATCTAGGAACAAAGCTTGAGTGGCGAACCATTGATTCAGATACCGTAGGATACGTGCTCCTAGACAAGCTTTTTTAGGCATTCGGTCCTTGCATTGAAGCTTTCCAGTACTGTAGGTATGTGTATTAAATGTGATTGAATTTATTTATGTATGGTTGATATCAACTAACTAACTTATATTAGTTAATTCATTGCAGACCCATGATTACAGTTGATGGCATTTTCTTATATGGCAAGTACAAGCATAAACTGCTTATTGCAGTGGCAGTAGATGGGGCAAATCATATAGCCTCATCAGCATATGCTCTTTTGGATGAGGAGAAAGCTGACACATGGTGTTGGTTTCTTGCAAAGGTGTTGGAACACGTTATCAAAGACCAATCCAACATTTGCTTGATATCGGACTGGCATGCCGGTTTTAGGAGTGCGGTAGAAGGTGAGAATGTTGTGTGGCCTAGAGGTTGGCCTTGGTGCTGGTGTATCCGACATGTTGTCAGCAACTTCAATTCGAAGGCCAAAAGTAAGGAATGTAAGGAAATAGTAAAAAGAGCAGCCTACAAAACCCAGAGTAGAAAGTTCCATGAATACTTTAACGCAGCACTTCAAAGTAGTCATTTGACATCACGATATTTTCACCAGTTACGTCCATGTATGTGGACTTTATCGTATAATGAAGGCGTAAGATTTAGAATTGGTACAACGAATATGGTCAAAAGTTACAATTCAGTTATAAAGAATGCTCGATGCTTACCCGTAGCAACATTGGTGAAGAAAACCTTTTAAAATTATAACTCTATATTTAATAAGCAAAGGAGAGAGGCGAGCGAGGCAATGAGTGCGGGTAAATTGCTCATCGAATATGCTGCAACGAAGTTTGAGAGATGGGACAACATCCCAAGTTCCTATAGAGTTACCTATTTCGACTATCAGGAATGAATATTCGAGGTTATAACTACTCCGCGCCCTACCATGTATGGTCAGAAGGGAGACCATATACAAAAAGTGGAGTTAAGAGCATGCAGATGTACCTGTAACAAGTGGCAGACATACAGAATTCCATACTCACATGCAATGGCAGTAATAGGTACACTGCACATGGAGGACAATGGTATAAGTGGGACAACTAGCTTAGGGTGTATGGCCGTTCCTTTATACCTACAGTCGATAAGGCTAATTGGACTCGTTTGGACATAGCGAAATGACACCTTATACCAGGATTTATTGGGAAAATGGCTAGGCCTAGGGAAAAACGCTTCCAAAATGATATGGATATTCGAGAGGGCCCAAGAGGTTACTCATGCGATTCATGTGGGTAGCCAGGGCATAACATTCAAAGTTGTCCAAATAGGGGGTTGGCTAGTAGAACAGTAACGGGCCAGTCCAGTCGTAGTGGTAATAATTTATTCTCATATGTTTTGTTCTACTGCACTAATGAGACATGCTTTTATCTTATGTTTGACCTGCTTGTTTTAATCTACCTATGCCTCTATTAACAATAGCCATTTCTTTCTCCTTTACAGATGGATCCAGGACCAACAGATAGCTCATTACTTACAAAGCAGCCTATTCATAGGTCGAGACTAGCCTAGGAGGGGCAGGTAAGTTTATTTTTGCAATCCATTACTTATAACAAGTAGTTTATGTTTCTTATAGATTTGTGGATTTCTTTGCAGGAGCATGTGGTTTTGCATTGTCTCCGTAGAGAGGTGAAGTTAAGGTGACAGCATGGCGTCCCTGCACAGGTAGATGATCACTTAGTGCCATTCCTGTCTCAGGCTGGTTTTAGTGAGGCTGCCCATATACCATTCGTTCAGTTTGATTGGCACCTCATCATGGCCTTGGTGGAGTGATGGCGGCCGAAGACCCATACCTTCCATATGATCACGAGAGAGTGGTCAGTTACATTGGAGGATGTTACTATTGTTACTAGCCTACTTATAGATGGCGACATTGTTACAGGCACGACCTGAATGGATTGGCCAGCATTATGTGACGAGCTGTTAGGAATCTGACCCATGCCCGAGACGGATAAGGATGGTAGTCGTCCGAAGATGTAGTGGTTAGACAGGCACTTCAGAGTGCTACCAGAGTTCGCAGATGATGTCTTGATCAAATGCTACTCTAGGGTGTATATCTCGTTGCTGCTTGGTGGATTCATATTTGCGGACAAGTCATCAAATTATGCTCACCTGATGTATCTGCAGTTGCTCTAGGACTTAGAGAAGGCGGGGTAGTATGCGTAGGGAGCAGCTTGTTTGGTATGGATATACAGGCAGCTATGCTTTGCTTCCCACGTGGACACAAGGGATATTGCAGAACCCTTGGTTATCCTATAGATATGGGCATGGGAGCACTTCCCCTACATTACCCCAATTCGTCAACAGGTTACAGTAGTTACAGCGGGGCGCCTACTGATCAGCCATTGGGGTGCGACTTTTGATGTCACCATCGTATCCACCCACTTGCTGATTGAGTATCGAACATCTTTGGATCGACAGACCGAGCACTAAGTATGATTTTCTTTGCCTGCTTTCCTTCAAATTGATTACCAATGTGTTGTTCCCTTCAAATTGCACTGTTTTAATATTTTTGTTAATTGGTAGTGTACTTTTTCCCTTTTAACAGGTTGTATGGGACCTTTACAGTCCCATCCTGGAATCCCTTCCTCCATACTGCTAGGCGGGCAGCGACATTTGGCATGCACGAGTCCCACTGGTGTGCTTCCATCTAGTTGAGCACTACTATCCAGATAGAGTGCTCAGACAGTTTGGTGGATTCCAGGGGATCCCACACTCACTTGACGACATGAGATCCTTGCATGAGATTGACATGTGGGGGCGTTCCGAGTGGAACTATTAGGCGGAGCATGCTAGGTGGATAGCTGAGTGGGATGGTCGGTATGATTGTATTGTTGAGATGCCAGATATGCCTACCGGTACATCTGATGATTACTTCTAGTGGTACCACGCGATCACCCGATGCTAAATCAGTCGCACAGGGGCTATCATACGCTATATGGTAAGGTCACTGACTCGATAACCTGTGTAAGGAAAAGTACTATGTCTTTATGACTCATTACTCTACATTTTTTCTGTTGCTTGTAGGCAGATTTCATTTATAAAGTCCTACACATGCCTCTAGAGATTACTTCTTCCACTGCACAAGATATCTGTCGTGTAGTTGAAGAGTTCATGGCGCTCAATTTAAACGATCTACCGCCACCAGCACCAGCAACATTACCAGCATCTGATGACCTACAGGCATAGGCAGTTCAAAGACAAGGTCCACATAGAGAGAGGCGTGGGCGGGGATGGGGTCAGGAGAGAGGCCATGCCCGAGGTATACAGATCATGGACTAGCCTGAGCCGTCCCACGTACCTTCATTTGATCAGCCTAGCTCTTGCCAGTTCCTTCATCACGAGGCTAGCCCGTCATCATCACATACACATATGTTGGACACCCCCATACCAGGCTCATCATACATGGAGTTCCATGCCCCTCTAGCTCCATAGAAGAGGTGACCATTGCCATCACACGATATGAGGGAGGGACTTACACAGGTGGAGCTAGACCCTATCCCATTTCATCCATACAGTGGTGTTGGTGGAGATGAGGATGGCACAGTTACACAAATTGATCCATTTACACAGCATCCTCGTCAGCGTACACAATTCGCCCGTACCTTCGTGAGACGAGGACGAAGGAGGCGAGGCAAAGACCACCAGTAGTAAATAGAAGATTTTCTCAATTGTTTTTATTGTTAGATATAGACTCTTAGTTTTTTACGATTACTGTATTCCTTTTCTCTTGTACATTTGATGAAAACAAACAATTGGTCATTGATTTCATATTATGTTTTCTCTGAGTTTTATATTATGTTTGTGATGAAAAGTTTGACAATACATTTGTGGTTGAATGATTTGAGATTGGAATTGGGTTTGGTTGGATTGAGTTTCGGAATACTAATGAAGTTTGGAAGTTGTTTAGCCATGGGGGAGGTTGGCTAATTGCTTATATAGCTGTTTTTATTTGATTTTGACAAATTTTGTTGTACATGTAAAAATGAATCTGTTTTTCAAGGAACAAATGGAGAATGAAACAATTTTGTCTGGCCTCATCTCTTCAAGAGACGAGGTCATTAGTGCCTACCCTCGTCTCTTCGAGAGACGAGGTTGGGTCAAATATTACCTCGTCTCTTGAGAGAAGAGGTCAAGTTGTCTAAGATCGAGATTATTTTGATCTAAATTTGTAACTTTTTAAAAAAAACACTAATATTTTTTTCCTTTCCCCGGTAGACTATGACTAAAAAATTGCTTTTTCTTTTTCTTTTCTTTTTTTTTTTTGGTTCCCCATGAAGACATTATTTAGTGAGGTGTCATTAGATGATTTAAAGTAAAATTGGTCAAGTTGGTCTCAAAATATCACAAGTAGCAATTTTCCGATTTGTGCTGGAAGTATCGAATTTGGTAGGTTTGACATTTTGGATCGACGACTTTAAAAATCTCCTTGTTAGTTCTCTATTCATATTCAGGAAAAAAATTAGTAAGGTGTTGTTGGATGATCCTAACATGAAATATGCCACCTTGGGTTATAAAAAATTCACACGTAATGGTGTTTATTTTTCACCAAAAATTGCTAATATTTTATATATTTATGTTTTTGGCTACAGATCATTGTGTAAAATTCATTGTTTTTTAAGGGATAAATTACACGATCATAATAAGATAACTCTATGGTTTTGGAGCAAATCATGCTTTATTTGGATCCCAAAACTTTACGAGCAAAGATTTTCAACTTTTGCCAAAAATCACCAATATTGGTAGATTATAGATAATAAATTTTGGAGGGTTTTTTCAAGTGATTCCTAAAATTTCTTTTCTCTTTTTGTCTTTTTCTAAAGAAGATTAATTGATGATATTATGTAATGAATTTCAGGTTCCATCAACAAATCCAGGTTTTAGGTTTCAAAAAAATCCATTAGTTATTCTTTAATTTTCAATAAAAAATAACAATTTTAAGAACGCTTTAGCTTATATTTGCTTTTTATATCATGGTACAAAGTATAGATTAAAGTGGATAAAAAGGAAATAGGAACGTGATTATAGAAAAAAAGTCAGATGGAGGAAGGGCTCATTAGGTAATTATCAAAACAGTTCTAACTATCATAATAAGATGTACTAACATTAAAAAAGTCCGACCTGCCGGAATCGAACCAGCGACCTAAGGATTGCTCGTTACGACTACAGTCCTCCGCTCTGCCAACTGAGCTAAGGTCGGTTTGTTTTCGGGTCTTCATCATAGTTTTTGTAAATTACTCTATCTGTTGCAGCAGACAATAATGCTCGAGCAACGTGGACCGAACAGTCTTTAATGTCAACAAATTTCTACCATCCACCAAACTCAAGTAGCCCTCCTTCCTTTTGAGAATACGAGATTAAAAAGAAATTTAAGAGGCAAAAGAAAAGAAAAGGCAGTTGCGTTGGAATGAACGAAAATGCTCGTTTTAGTGAAAATGACATTCTTGTAATTTCCGAAGGAAAGATAAAAGACAAAAACAGCAATAATTTTGTATGATTTGTTCGAAAATTTCGACCATAAAAAACTCCGCTGTCTATTCATTTTATTTTATTTTTATTTAGTGAAAGTTTTCTTTTCCTTGTTATTTTTCTTTTTTATTTAGAGAATCAAATGACGCGTAATGGACATATGTTTTTAAAAATTAGTATATAAAGACCAGCAACTTTTATTGCATAACATACTATATCGGTGTTAAAGTTTCTTTGTTTTTGGTACTTTATCGAAATTTTAAGGAATATGGATAATATAACAATTACTTATGTAATAAAGTGGGTTACTTGCCAATGATATTATAGACAATGGCATTTCCTTAGTCTCTTAAGTGAGAGGTATCGGATTCGAATCTCCCATCTCTCGTTGTAATGGTAAAAAAAAAAAAAAAAAAGTAGGTTGCTTGTTGGATTACTTAGTAAATTAAAGTTGCTTGAGTAAGCAATCTTCTCACTCTTCCTCTCATTGATCCTTGCACACTTTATTTAATTTTTACAAAAAAAAAAAAAAAAACACAACTCTCTCACTCTTCCTTCCATTGATTACTTTATACTTATTTAATCTTTATAAAAAAAAATATAAATATTTTTAATATTATAAAATAAAATAAGACCCATGAAAAATTGAAAAAAAATAGATAAATAACTCTTTTGAAGTAACTATAGATAAAGTAAATAGTTGCTTAATAGAAAGAGTTACTTTAGATGCTAACATGACACTTTAAGTAACTCCTTAAATAACTCAGGGATAAAGATGTTCTTTATGCTTTCTTTCCTTTATAGATTTAATAATGCTTGTATACTAATGATTTCAATAAATCAATTTGCTTTGATAGTCTTAGAGAATACATTTGGCCTTTGGGCACATCTTATCAATTTACATCCCCAACTCTAATTCTAGCGGTATGGATGTTCATTAAAAAGTCTTCAATTTCTCATTTTGTGACGCTTCTTATGCCCACATAAATTTTAGAGTATTATATAATAGGTTTCAATGCAAATTTTATTTAATCTACTTCCATAAAACGAGGTAAATCATAGTCTTCTTAAAACTTGAATTAAACCTATAACATCTACACTTAGTTGAAGATAGGTTATATTTTCTTATTACAACCATATATACTTTGAATATCCCATAAAACATCTTTATTTAATAGAAAATTTTATGGTTTATCGTGTTTTTTAGGGACTAGTCCTGTACATTATTGAATAGCTTAGATTCCTAATCAATCATAATTGGATTATTAAAATACCGATAACATTAACTACTACAAATATTTTAACGGTCCAAAGATGGACAGTACCATCCTATTGTGTGGACCCTAAAAATGGCCTTGCGACTAGGCAAACAAATCCTTCATGCCAGAAACTCGGTATAATTGGAATAGGGCACTCAGGATAAATCTTACAATCTCCACTATCTCATTTCCAAGGAAACTAAAATATCCCTTCATGGATCAACGCCTGCAACTTCAATGACCATCCTTAAATTTACACTACTTCGCAATCTCTATGACACCGACAATTGCAGTGATTTCTTTGCTTATATATAGTCCTTTCGAGCCATTGGAAAAATCACACACACACACACACACATAATTATTATGTCAAATTGCTAACTCCGTTAACCTATTACCATTACTCCCCATCTCAGACAAACGCTATCTTGATTGTTGAAGTAGGTGCATCGAACAATCTTTTTCTATGCCCCCGAGATGTCTTGTTTTATATGTTTTATTCTATAGGTCAACTATTAAGTCTGGTTATTAGAAGACCATGCTTGTTTTGAACCAGCAACATACGTTGGTGTAAACCAAAAAAAAAAAAAATACCTTTAATGTGATGAAGACCTCATTGATAAAAATGAAGTTAATCAAGGGATCATATTACTAGCTATAAATTCAAGGCATTATTTCCTGTCTTAGAAACTTATGCAATAAAATTATTAATAGGCTACAGGTTTGAGCTAGTTTTGGGAAATCACACGATAATTTCCAATTTCTAATTTTTCATGCCTATAGCTAGAGGGTGAGACATGTGGTAAGAGTCTAATCCACTGTCCTTCATATTTTCATTTTCAATAAGTTGTTGTTATTGATATTATAATGAACACTTTTTGTACAAGGGAAAGAAGTTGGAAATACATTGTGAAGTATTTGTAATTCATGTGAGATTTTGAGGTTTTCTCATCTTATACATATTTTGTATCTTCAAATACATCTCAATAAGTGTATCTTTGTCAATAATACATTGTAACATATAAAGATCGTTAAAAAAAAGCTTATTTTTTATATTTTTCTTGATGCAAGTTGGAGAAGATATCTATTTGAAGATATTAATAATATTATAATATGGAAATGTATCATGAGTAAAATGATGCAAATGATTTATAATTATCTTATGTCAATAAGAAAGAGAAGAAAAGGTAACAAGTGTAGATGGAGAGAAAGGCTAATATATAAAAGGGTTTTTCTCGTTTTGGGTAGCCTAATGCAACCTAATAAAAAAAAATGAATCTTCAAATACATTCTGGTGTCAATTGGTTTTCAATTTAATTTTTAGAATTTGGTAATTATAATTTGATTAATAATTTTTTATCACAGTGTTTTGTAAAGAAAGGAGGTGGAATAGCATTATTTTGTTTGTTTTATTTGATGGGGACATTAAAATTATGTATATTATTAAAGGGTTTTTTACTTGTATTCCTTTTTATTCCTAAAAATTCTTATATGTAATTTAATGCACTAGTCAAATACTTAACGGGAGGTAGATAGAGCAATAATGCAAGTTTATCAAATGTTATGATTTTATGAAATATTTAAGATGCAAAGAATTAGATGGATGACAATTATAACAAAGTTAGACTGTTGAAATGGAAAAAAAAAATACACCGAGAAAATCAAGCTTAGATTTTTAATGTAAAGTTTAGTCTGTCTCTTAATCTCTATGATCACCTAATGCCTCCAACGAAGACTTTGTGTAATATACAAGCAAATAAGTTATAACGAAGAATAAAAGTGTAAATTGATATAAAATAAGAAAGTTTTAATGTCAAAGACTAAATATATTGTATTGTGTTCACATGGTAGAGACGTGATTTTTCAAAGCTGGAAGCGTAGCATCCAATGCAGGCGGCGTATGTTGCTGTGGCTTAGGTAATGTAGAGCCAATGTGGGATTGAAGAGAAATTGAGTAAATATAAGGTACGTCGCCAGCATTAGATTGTACATTGCCGGTGTACATGCTGGTGCACCCTTGATGAAAAATGACCTAAGATGAGTTGCATGAAATCCTTATATCTATTTCCTTTGCTTCTTTCTCCAAAACCTTCCCAAAGCCTATAAAATCCTTTCTGTGCTTGGTTTTAGCATCCAAGGAGATTGGAAGATCGAATTTAGGTAATCGAACCTATATCTTCTCTTTAGGATTTTTTTTTTCAAATTTATGGGTTTTCTTAGGGTTTATTAGTTGTTTTGAAGGGGAGATTGGAGAAAACCTTAGTTTTCGTGAAGATTGAGAAATTCGTTATTTAGGAAGGATTTTTTTTTATCAAATTTAGGTAAGTATTTTATGTTGTTGATCTTTATGATTTCATAAGAGTAGTTTTATTGATTTCTGGTATATTTAGCATTGGTTAGAGTTCTAGGGTTTGGACAATCTGTGGAGGAGATTGGTTCTTTTGGAGGATTTCTGTATTTCAATCAAAGAAAAGGTGTAGATTTATATTTATTTTGAGATTAGGGTTTTAGATGATATATGAGATTAGGATTATTTAATGATGCAATTATTAAAGTTATTTCTATTCTTATTATGAGGTTTTGGTGAATTAAAGTTGTGATATAAAGGAGATTTGGTGATTTAAAGTCTTGTTTTTTTGGAAATTGATACAGGTACCACCATTCCTTGTTTGATGTATGTGCTTGTAGGTTTAGAATTATTCAATGAATCTAATTGTATTTGACTTTTAATTATATTGTTTACTACTTGTGCTTGGCTACTATTAGTAAAGACCACACAGAGTGTGATACTAACGCTGTCAACCTGATGATCTATGTGTGAGGGTATCTCGAGTGGACTCGTGCATAGAAATGATTCCAGTAGATTAGGAGTCGTGCCAGCTTAATTATGGTATGCAATAATGTGTGGGAGTACCCAACGTCATTATATATATATATATATATATATATAAGTAATTTATATAAAGATTTGTTTTCTTCGGATCCATGAGTTACTCCAAGTTTATGATTATTTGCAGTTGGTTCTAAACTGTGTTAATTAAAGATAATAACTTATGTGTGCGACATTAGTTTATGTTGCATGTGAGATTTGTATGATGCATGTTCATGCACTTTTGTTTGTGGTTCAACGTAATGGACGATTTTGCTCATTCTTTTATCTTTTTCAGAAACAAGTGAAGATCAAGTCTATTATGACTTATCAAGATTTGATGTTTTGTGGACTATGAGGAGGACGATAGTGGGCCGGATTTCCCTACTAATATTTAGACCATATGATTTAAGATTAGAACAAGTTGAAGATTTTATAATACTTATATGTTTTATGAGATTTTCATGTTTTATGAATTTAAGACATAATTATTAGATTTTCTTTTATGTTATAATCTTGGATTAAGTGGCTTTGGTTTATGCCAACAAGATTATTCAAGAGTTTTTATTTCTATGAGATATTCTAAACAGGTACCTTTTATGTGAGTATTGGAGATTATTATTGTTTAATTGTGGTATAGAGTTTTATAGTTTTGGTGTGTTCATATAAAGAGATTGATACGTGGCGGGTTGTAATGCCTTCAGATTAGGGCTTTAAACTTTACACTCATTATTAACCAACTAATCACAATACTTAAAGAGCTACAAAAAGTATTTCAATCAACAAATTTGAGTGTAGTTCTTTTAAAATCATTAGCAAGAGAAATTTCCAAGCACTACACTTTCTCACTCGCACTCTCTAGAAATTCAGCAAAATGATGCGTAAGATGATGAAAGCTAAGAGCACTTAATATTGTTGTTAGATTGCAAATGAAAACTCGAAAGTTGGTTTTAGAAACTGTCCACAAACTCATTTATAAGGGTCTTCTATATTTTAGACTTGACATAAATCTCTTAAAGGAAATCTTGCATTAAATGCACTCCAATGATTAGTAAAAACATAATAGGTCCCGACTACTTAGTCAAGATCCCTTCTAATTAATTTAGATTGTTAAGCAAGTTCTGCTTCTTGAAGGTACTTTGTTCTTTTAAGCAACCCGGACTTCCTGTATACGATCTGAACTACTGGGAGCATTATCATTTGGAAACTTTCAATTGGTCTGCAACCTATTCAGATATCCTATAGAAAGAATCATAAGCAAACTTTGCACAGGTTTGGATCATTACAAATTGATTCAAACTATTGTGCATACAAAATTTACAAGCACCTAATTAAGGCTAAGCAGCTCTTGTCACAATTTCATTCATTTGATAACTTAAGATCATCAACTTTGGTTTTGGTTTAAATTTTAAAAAATTACAAGTTTAAATGTCTTACTAAAATATCTCAATTTAGTTTGAAACAATGTTAATTTGATTCATAGTTTTGTCTCGTTAAAATTAAGTTCGAACTTTTTAGGTTCAACATATTATAATATTATATCTATATTCTCTCTCATCTATATATTTATATATTTTCTTAGTCTCCCACCAATGCATCAAATTTTTATTCTCTCTCAATTTTTCTCCTTCAAACCATCTTTATTTTTTCAAGTTAAAGTAAAGCGTCAAATACATAGGTAATCTCTTTTTTAATCAAATACATTATAAACTTTTTATGTATAATTTTTTAAAACATTTAGGCGTGTGAATAATTTGACATAATAATTATTTTATTATATGAATTTAACCATATGATTGCATTTAATTCTTATACACGCAAAGCCGATATGTATAAAAAGAAATAAGCATACACAAAGGGAGACTAGGAAAGAGAGAGCAAGATATGTGCTAAGCTCAGGATGCATGATTAGTTCACTATGGCTTCCAACTGGTAGGTAGAGATAAGTAAAGTTTTTGTTGCACGCTCTCCACTCTTCTTTACAATTTTTTTATTACCTAAAAAATAAGTCCATAGGATAAGCAATATGCCTAATGAGTAATTTAACCTGTTTCACACAAATATGTCAGACCATACACAAACCTGAATAGATATACTAATACATATCAGAAGCAAACAATATTTATATTCTCAATTCATTATGGATGCGTTTAGTTTGTTATTTTGCCATCGGTTTAGTACCTGATTTATGTTTGTTTCAACTAGATTATTCGTTAAAAACAGATACAGTTACTCATAAACAGACCTTATAGATCACATATAATTTAGATACAGATAAGATATAAATACATATCAGATACAGATAGGACACAAATAAAAAACAGATCACTCAACAAATACTTACTCAAATAGAAAGTTTAGTACACAATAATAGATTGAAATAAAATCGTGAATGAAATCATAATTTCTAGTTACACTCCCTATTCCTTTTTTGGAAGTGTTATTTAGGAAAATTGATTCCACCTTAGATGCAGAATTGCAATTTCATTCCACTTTTATTAATGATTATTCACATCCATTCCATTTTATGAATTTTACTTATCCAAATATATGAATAGATTTGCAGTTCTTTGTTCTATTCATTTCATTTAATTTCTTTGATTCCAATTTATTCATTTCTTTGATTTCAATTTACTTCATTTTAAACAATTTTAGTGTATCAAATGTGAAATTAGATTTTAAAAAATAGGATATTTAAATCCATGGAGTGGTTCACTGTTTATATGGGCCATGAGTAACCGGCTACCTGTCATTGTTCTTTCAAAAACGAGAAAAGAGGGGGGGGGGGGGGTGGGAATGGGGAATATGACTCGTTTTGATCATGTTATGATGAATTTATTCATTCTAGATACTCAATCCTTAATATGCAAAGGATATGTCAGACTAATTTAGATCATTCTGTTGAAGCACAAATACTTATATTTAATATTGCATTTGATACAATTCATTGTTTCAACTTTAAAATAATCAATTTAATATCTAATTAAAGTATTAGTATTTATTAATATTAACAATTTAACTTTATTAACTAAGTCAGCACTCTTAATCAATGGAAAAGTGATTTAAGTCAAATTATCAATTAAAATCTAGAAATTTAGATAATTAAGTAATCAAATTAACACACACATTTTCTAATTATATAATTAAGTAGACTAATTAACTTGCTTCAACTTTAACCTATATGTTAATTTTTCTATTTAATCTTGTAATTTTCTACTGTTTTATTTTATTAGCTATTTATCATTTCTTTGTTTGTTAGAATTATCAATTCAATAAATGAGTTAACTTTGTTAGCTAAGGTAATGTGTATGCTTTTTTTTTTACTGTCCTCAACATTAACATAGAGATAATACTAAAATTTTTAGCAAATTAGTAAAGTATGTTTTTTTTTTTTTAACATTATAAAAAGAAAAAGGTAATTCAATTTTGATAATTTTTATTTAAGATAACAAGAAAAACACCACTAGATAATAATATCATTGCTAAAGCACAAAATTATATCATAGCCATTGGCAATTGCAAAAACTATTGCCGAATGAAGTGATATAAGCACATTTTGCTTCTATGCTAGTGCGAAAAGGAAAGATGTTGAAATCTCATCATCTTTTATAAAGTTCAACTGCCCACCAAATTGACCATGATTTGGCTGGAAATTAGGTGGAGGGCATTACCGTCCGTACACGGTTTGATACTATGCGCTGATCCACACAAAATGGTCATTTAATATGTACATGTAGATATATATGTAATATCCACGTCTGCATGAGAGGGATCGACAAAAAAAAAAAAAAAAAAAAAAAAAACAAATCAGAGGAAATTCATAACAATAATGTTATTCAGTCTCCGGTATCATCAAATTCTAAAAGTATTTAACACTCTACAGTTATAATAGATAATTATTATTCATAATTATAAATTCTTTGCCTATTAGAATTTTGAAAAATTTTATAATACCATGATGGTCATAATGGATTAATTCCATCGTATTATTTAGATCTTTTGTAATCCTGATTAAATCTTTTAGATTTATTTACACTTATTTCTACTATAATTAACTTAATTTTTATATTAATAACAATACAGTTCTAACTAGAAGTACAAATGAATCAAGCTAGTTCACAAATTATTTGAGTTTAGCTCAATGTTTATTCGAGTTCGATTAAAAAAATAGTAGAATCGAACTTGAATTCATAATATTTGAATAATTTATTAAGATGAACTCAAACTTTATATGTTTAGTTCGATTAGTTTGTGCGCCTAATTAAGTTTTATAAAATATGAATATTAATTGAATTCGAATCAAGTTCAGGTATTAAAATTATTTTAATTAGGATTAAAAAAATATTTTTTAATGAATCGAGTCTAAATGAACTTAATTGATTCGGACTCGAGATTATATAATTTTATTTTAAACTGAACTCGAGTTTAAAATATTAAGTTAGATTGAACTCAAACCAATCTTGTACTTTAAAATTTCGAGCCGAACTCAAATTTAGATTTTATATTGCACTGTCTTAATTTGATTTGATTGCTGTGTCGTCGAGGATTTTATGTGGTTTATAAAAAAGGAAGAAAATTTTATTATTTTTTAAGTATATATTGGAAAGAAAATAACAAAAATAAAGGGAGATCCAAACTGAAAAGGACTTCAGAAAATGACATGCTTATTAATTTACTAAAATACCCTTAAAACTCATGTCTATATATTGCGGCTTAAACTCATATTTTACTTTTCTTTTTCTCTCTCCCTCTTTCTCTCCCTAGAAGCATACAAAGAAACGATTTTGGTTGCATTCTTTCTCAATCAAGGTATGTTGATAAATTAAAACCCTTCTCTTTATTATTTCTTTTCTCTTTTTTTTTTCTTTATTCGGGTTTTTCGTTTTTAGTTGCTTCATACATGAATTTTATCTCTTTTAATGTGTGTGTGTGTTTGTGATTCTTCATGTGTTTTGCTGCTTTAGATATGTTTAGTGTTTATTTCTGATGAAATGCTAATTCCTGGAATATGATTCAATCGGGTTTTCATGATGATGGTTGTGTGCGTATAATATGAATGTCTTCCAGTTTTATTCTAACTGGATTCACTATGTTGTTGGAAATCAATGTCACTTAGCCGTTTGATTGGTTTACATGGATTTTGTGTTGAATGTAAGAAGCAGAGAAAATTAAATTGAGTTCTTTTTTCTTGTCACTGTCATCAAGACTGGAGATTAATGTATGAGGATGTAAAGTTGAAAGGAAAAAAAGGTTATAGTAACTTTTTGCAAACCGAGTGGTGTCCTGAAAATTGTAATCTTGTCACAGTCATCAAGACTTATGATGCTTAGTGAAGAACTCTGTTTGTTCATAGAAATGTCCTGAAAATTGTAATCTTGTGAGAAGGAATTTGCAAAGGAGTTGAAAGATTTTTGCTTTGGTTTAACTTTGCTTTCATAATGCTTCCATGGAGAAAATTTTTTGTATTATGGAAATGTGTTGCGGGTTATATCAAGTTATTATGCTTGTGGGAGAAGATTGTGTTGCTCCTTGTGATCAGATTTCTTTTTTGTCAAGGAACTTTGAATTAGCTTAGATAGGTAGATATAAGTACGTGATGTATCCCACCGGCCACATGGATAAGTGGAAAGACATTGGGATGCAAAACTAATATGGTGCATCAAACTGTGCGCATCGATCATGGATCTTTTAGCATAGTTCAAGCATTCAATTCATAACTTAACTATATGGCTTGATGCTTGGATGCAATTTCCTTCAAAAGGAAAGCTAGAGATGGGATTTGTGCCAGAAAGGGGTGCTTATGCACGAGATACTATTCATATAAAGGATTTTGGATGGAAAAAGATTCTGTAATGGTTTCATAATGCTTGTAATGTACAATGAAGCAGAACAGTAGGCAATTCGGGGATAGTTTTGAGTATGGAAGCAAGTTTGTAAAAGAAGAAAAGAATAATCACATATGTTTATAGACTAGTGGACATGTTGGTTTAGATTTGGATGCATAAGAATAGACAAGATAAAATTTTTGCTTTGGTGGGGAAACTGGAATTGCTGAATAGTTTAGATAGTTGAAACTGCGGCTATAGGGTATTGTGTAAAGAAAATGGAGATCTCTAAAGAATAGAACTAATATCTCTGGAAGTAGACAATTTTCCTATATTTAAGATCAAGGAGGACTTGGCTATGGAGTTTATTAACTGCTATAGATTCTACTCAGTATGATTTGAAACTACTGTTTGTGTTCTGTCAATTTTAATGCTCCTCACGAGGAACTTGTGGAAGCCAAAAGTATCTTATATGGTAAGGAGACATGTTTAATTTATTTCTATTCTTTCTCTGCATCATTTACATGGACAAATTGTGTATTATGGTGGTTGTGTATGTAGGAGGATGATTTAGGCACTGGATTTACATTATCTAAGTGTTTTGTGATAATTAGATTTTATCTCGGTGTCTTTCATTGTGACCTCTAAATGTGGATGGATGTTATTAATTTTGCCATCTATATGGAGCGCTAATTGTGAGAAAATAATTTTATACAGAGAATAGAAGCAGTAATGGTAGTTTACATAACTTGGTCTGAAAGATCAGGCAAGTAAATTACGCAGTGAACCAATAGCTGTCCCTCATGAAACCCCAAGAAAGACTTAATGGATTATTAATGTCTAAAACTGTTTCCCATGGAAGGAAAAGGAGTCGAGAGACATGAATTGGGCTATATTGACTTTCTCTTTCTTTTCTTTTCTTTTCTGTTCTTTTTTTCAGTTATGTTTCACACTCCTGGATACCTTATCTGTTTTTTATGAAGATGCATTGATTTCACCTTGTGTAGAAATATATATTGCATTTATTTATTTTTAGATGAAATGGAAAACTATAATACTTGCCATATTGGTAAAAACCTTCATTTTCCTAATGCAAAAATATCTTTAAGATAAAAGAAAGTGTATGTATTTGCTGGAATTTTGGGCTTTATTTAATCCTTTATCATGTGCTGTTTTGGCAGATAATATTGCATCCTATTATTGGTACCTTCCAACACACTCTTGCTTTTTTCTAATATTAAATGTTGCACAATTTTCCATTATCTGTAACAGCTATTTTATCTGGAAAACTTTATTTGGAAATCCAGCTTTGCTCCAAGTGGCCTTATTTGCTAATAGAAAGCAGAGAGGAACATTACCAGCAATTATCAATTCTGTCGTGATACTAGTGAAGGGAATGGTTGTGCTTTATATGTGTTATGGAGGCTGGTACTGGGAGTTCCCTTTCCAGTGAAAATTGTGTTGCGGATTCTTCAACTTCAGCCGACGAGGGAAAGAAGCCTATGGAGAAAGATGTGACTACTACTTTATTCATCAACTATGGTAATCTCCTCCCTTTGGATAATTATAATGTATATAACATGTTGGTCATATTGGAATCTGCTAGATCGCCTATTGAAAAAGAATTGTCAAGCCTCTTTTGTGTGGTACAGGGATAGTGTCTTAGTTCTGAAATTGTCAGGTGGCTTCTCCAATAGGCTAGAAGTAGCCATAGCCTCTAGATAATAAATAAGTATTTTCTGCAGAGATCCAATTGAAAATGTGTGTTGATTCCGACAACTTTTAGATATGAAACCCTTTGCGCCCTAATTCATACTGGTCAAATAAGAAAAGTAATAAATAATTGCAGAAAGAGGTAATGTGTTGTGATCTTTCATTTCACGTCATCTATTAATTAGTGACACAATACGCAAGTGAGACAATGTGATAACTGACAACAGCAAATGGTTAATATTATTGGCCCCACAGCAGGGTCTAAAGCTTTATAAGGTTAGGTTTGATCACTAACAAAAGAAGGCTGGATTGGTGGCATGTTGCTGGAAACCATGAACAAATGAAATAGAAAGAGTTCATATTTTGCATTATTCTCTTGGTCATATTCATTTTGGGAAAGATGAAACGAGTTAAGTTTTTTCATTGAATTGATTATCAAAACAAAAAGCAAGTCAGAGACAAAGGTTCAACTCAAACCATGATTATGTACCTTATCAATTCATGATGTATGATCTTCTTTCTTTGCTGATCACAATTGTATTCTTCTTTTGGCAAATATGAAATTACAGTTTACATTAGCAATAGACGTCAGAAAGTGGCATTTATTTTAAGCACTTCTGAAATCTTCTATTCTTTATGCTATAAACCTTTTCAAAATAGGCGGCAGAGTGGATCTAATCTAGATCTCATTCTTTCAGCATTGCTCTTTAGAAGATAATAGTGAAGTTGGTGTAATGTTTATATACCTTTGTTCTTTGATTTATCCTTATTGCATTCAATTATATACAGCTGCAATTGCTTGGGATGAGAACAGAAAGAAATGGACTGGTGGGCCCGCTCAACAGTCTCAGAGAGTGATGAAGGATCCAATTATCAGGTACTTTGGCAAAACTATACTTATGATTGTAAATGTTCCTCAAAGAAATAAAAAAGTAATAATGATAAATAAAATAGAAAAAAAGGTTTATATGTTGGAACACAATTGAGTTTGTGAATAGTTTATGTATCCTTTGACAAATGCTGGAAAATATTTATTGATAAAATTCACAACTATTTCTGAGGTAGCTCAGGTCTGGATGTTTAAATATAATGGGAGTTAGTCATACACTATAACGTGACTGACTTACTTCCAACTGTCTGATTAGGAGAAACTTAGTATCTACTGTAAGTGTGGGGGGCTTTCAGTTTCTCTATCCTAAAAGTTGGATCAAGTTGCAGATGTCATTGTGGTCATGATTAAGCTTTAACAGTGTAAAGAGGTTTCTTTGCCACATTGTGAAGTGACACTTGCAACTTGAAAGCTTGATGAGTTAGGAATTTAACATTCAAGATATATGAATATATCTAGGACAACAAAGAATTTAATGTTGGCATTGCGAAGTGTGTTAATACTTATCATTTAAAGCAACATAACATGTGTCCGTAGTCTAGTATTCGCTGAGTTTTTGAAAATTGACAAGTAGAGACCTATTACTCTTCTTTGCTCACTAGTTCGTGAGCTCAGTTGGAAAGATGAGGTTATCATTGTTTAACTGCGAGATGATTCTTAAAAAGTCTGTACAGGAAAGACTATATTTAAAATTTTTCACTTCTCTCCATATTGGCTGATTATTGGATGGGTAGGTGTATAGTTAGAGAGAGGAAGAGGAAATGGTTGCAGCTTAATTGTTTTGTTGTGAAAATTTTGGTTTCTTGATGATTGTGACTGGTTATGGTGTTGTTCAATTACTGATCACTTGGTGATCATGGGCTAAAAGTGATTTCACTACTTCAGCATTTGCACTTATCCTGTCCTGTGCTCCATAAGAGATTGAGAGAATTATTTTTGTAATTTATGCAAGATATGCAGTTGTTCAATGTTAAACAGAGAATTGCATCTCAGAGGTGGCTGCTATAGGGTTAAAAATGATGAATATTTTCAGATCAAGTACAAATTACTCATTGCATTTGGAATTCTTAAACAGACATGCTACACTCTTTTACATGGATCTAATATTCATTCAGCGTGCCCCTTGATCCATACCACAATATCTTGCTTTTAAAATTAACTGGGAGGCAAGAACACAAAAAGAGGATGAAGCTTGTGTTTTTATCTTTATTATGGTATCATTATTTACCACTGACCCACCCTTTTTGATTTTTGCTGTCTGTGATACTTATCTGCACAACCTCACTCTACTGTACTGACTAAAAGAATGATTTGCATTGCAGCTGGACAACAACATATGAAGATCTTCTATCAAATAATGAGCCCTTTTCAAAACCAATACCTCTATCGGTACGGTGCAAAGTATACTTTTCTGATGACATAATATACATGTGGTGTGATCACACTCTTTAATACTTGAAGAAAGGGAATTAGTGTGGAAATTCCTGTGTTTTTTCTTGTTGAATTTGATTTGATGGTCATATATTGCAGCAGATAAGGATAGTTAAAAAATCCAGCAGTTGGTATAATGGAATTTGAAGTAATTCATGGACGGCTTTTGTAAGAACATATTGAATTGCTTATGTTGTAACATGAAATTGCTGCTGATGAGTTGCATCTGTTCCTATGGCCCATACAAGAAATGGAAAAAAGGAAAAGGAATCGGGCCAATAAGAATGAAGCATAGGGATAAAGATGCACTTTGTTTTAAGGGATTGCACTGGGAGGGCCTATCATTTTTGCTACTTTTTCTTTTTGGGGTCCATGTTTTGTGTTTCTTTCTTTTGGAAACTATGTTTTTATAAAATGAGCCAAAAAAGGACCGTCCATCTCCTTTAGAAGAGCCATTAGAGTCACCCACCGCCTTTTGTCATTTGTATCCATTCATTTTTAAATTATTGGCATTGCTTGGACGCCATCATCAGTGAATTTAATTGCTCTTCTTACAGAAATGGGCAGAGGTCCCTTTTTGGCGAGTTTTTAAAGTGCAAGTCCTGATATAAAAAATTGCAAAATATAGTCCTGGAAATGAAAAAGGTAGTACAAACCTTGGTCTTTGTAATTATGCATGTAAAACCTCAACTGTGCTGTTAAATCATCACCAAATAAATGAATAAATAAAGTTATGCTCTAGGAAGCATCATGGTATCTTTTTCAAGCAGCATCCAATTGTGCATGACTAAAGCTTCTACATTACCTGATGCCATTGAAAAAGATTGGATGCCATTCCTTTTAAGATGTTGCAAAAGGAGCTTACCATGGAAATGCTCCTTGTTACAGAACTCACTTTTTTCCACTTTGACTAAAACAGGAAACATGACATTGTAAATGTTGTTTATATTTCTTTTGAAGTTGGAGTTAAAAGATATTATGGTTGGTGCATTTCCAATGCTAGTGAATTATCTCAGTGGTTCAACCTGCCACATTGGTTATATCTAGCGAGTTTGTTATACTTATATAATTCTGTTCTGAGTCTACCACTCTTCAACTGATTTAATTTGCAATTTCTGTCTCTGGTTTGCAGGAGATGGTTGACTTCTTAGTTGATATATGGCAAGACGAAGGACTTTTTGATTAGATAATCAAATTCTTACTTAGATTTGGCATAGTGAGGTGAAAGATCTGTGAGCATTGGCCGAGGAGAAGTACTGGAACAATCATTCAAGTGTTCCAGGCAGCATTGGGTTTGGGGAACTATTGGTAATTGATTCATTTGGCATAGTCTAAAAATTCTGCACATTTATAATTAGATAGTGAAACTATTGGATGCTGCTGTTAATTAAAGTTGGATACATAAACTTAGCATTTGTCTACATATAACTCTGTACCTAACATAGCTGCACAACTGCAGGCTGCTAGTAAAATTGATTGCAGATGTTTCTATATGTGCAATATCCTCCCTCCCTTCTTTTATTATTATTATTATTATTATTTTGGTGGCCAGTACCAGTATATGTGCACATATTCAGTCAATCTGTTTTCGAACCAAAGCTTAACAATTTGCAAGCATGTTTGATTGTCCAGGATCTAAGAATGCTTGGCATTTTCATTTGAGCTTATTATGATTGCTAGTCCAAAACTCTCATTGGAGGTATAGAATCTAGAGGTATAGAAAGACTTGGAAAGGAAAGTGGTATTTCCCAGAAAACTTTTCAGTTTCGAGAATATACATCGCAATTAAGATTTACGGTTTTTGTTGGTTGGATTGTTGAGCCTATTATTTAACGGTTGAGATGATTAAAAAAGTTAATGTGATAAGAATATTATGTTATCGGGAGACCCTATAAAACATATCTACTTTTATTTTGAGTTATTTCAAATGAAGGTTATTGTTTCCATCTTTGTAACCACAAATATATGATTCTATGTTAAACTTAGGGGTGGGCAAAAAAACCGGCCGAACCAAACCAATTCGTAACCGAACCAATCCAAACCGAAAATATGGTTTTTTTTCATGGTTTGGTTTGAAAATGTTCAAATCCGAACCAATCCATAAATTTACGGTTTGGTTTGGAAGGTAAACCAAACCAATCCGTAAAACCGAACCAAACCGTTTTAGAAAAATATAATAATATTTTACTATATATTTATATGATTTTATTTGATATTTATTATTTGGTAAATATTAATTAAAATCAACTTGTTCTTTTTATATTTTTTTTAAGCTCATGATATGCAATTTTTTTGTTGATGATAAACTATTGTTTTTTTTAATAGCTTTTAACTTTGTAAAGTATGAAATTTATTTATTCAGTTATAAACTTTCATTATGTATTAATTGTTTATATATTTTGTCAACTTGTCATTTTATTCATTGATGAATTTTGTTGATGGATGATTTTTTATTTTAGCTAAATTATTGGTAGATAATTGACATGATGGTTATATTAAAAATAATAAATTATGACTTACTATGTATTGGTTAGTGAATGTATTTTATTGATGGATAATTGATTTAATAGAAAACTATAGATTAAAAGTATGATGAAGTTATAAAGTATTTTGTCGTGGTTTATAATATCAACTTTGTAAAATGATATAAATATTTAAGAATCTACACAAATGTAAAAAAACTAGAACAAGAAAAATTTTTAGCTAGAATTTTGATTTAAACCGTAATCCAAACCGAACCAAACCGTTATTTAATGGTTTAAAAAATTTATAATCCGAACCAAACCGTTACTTAATGGTTTGGTTTGGAATGAAAAAAAAACCAAACCGTAAATTATGGTTTGGTTTGGTTTGGTTTTAGGAAAACTCGAACCAAACCGATCCGTGCCCACCCCTAGTTAAACTTACTCAGTTTATATTTCCCTTGTTGGTTTCTAATTGCATTTGCATCTATTCTCTTTTGTTCATTCATATACATTTTAAGGGAGCTTTCATGGCTTGTTGGCAAGACCTTTCCGTCAATCATCTAACTATTACAATAAATATAATAACTACTAAAATAAATATAGTAACTGAAATATAACTATGGTTTGATTATGGTTGGATATGGCGTGAGTCGATCATGTTAAAATTAATGATGAGATTATAGAATTTCGTATGTTTTAAACATCCCATTATCATTTACTAACAAAATATTGCCTCTATTTTTCATCCTTCCATTTCCAAATATGAATAGTTTTCTTTTGTTTTTAGATAATTAGATGAGAAAAGAAAATGTACCAACGACAAAAATGAGGTGGTTTACGGCAAGCCCGTTAAATTATTAAAAAAAAAAAAAAACTGTGCTGAAGAAGGGTAAACTGCACTGTAACAAGTCATAAAAGCCTAAGAAAGGCAAAGATTACGTTCGCTGAAGAGGGTGTGGGGGGTATGTCTTCCTAACTAACGAGCCATGGTTCCCATATGCAATTAAACACTAGCCACAAACCCAAGGCATGAACGGACGAGGCTTCAAGCTTGAGACAAAGGGTCTGTTTGAATTGTTTGTTTCTATTTATATTTTTATTTATATGAAAAAATATGTTAAATATGTCTTATTAGTACTATTTTTTATCTATATTTAATTTATTTGATCTTTTCATCATAACTATCAATTATTTTTTATCTATATTTATTTCTTACTAAACGATTTGTTATTTGTATCTGCCAAAAAAATCTATCTAAACAGACCTGAAAATTGGCACCAGAAGAAAAGGTGGTGGTCATGGTATTCTAAGCTATTAGTTTATTACAGAGCCAGTAGGTAGCGATCGTGGTTATCCCGGAAACGTTTAGTCGGTCTCGTCTTTGAAGCATATTTAGCCAAGCTAACCCAAAAAAAGGGAATGTATATCGAGATAGAAGCTTTGTTCCAACTGATCTTATGCCAAAGAACCAGGGTAAGGTAATACCGGTGGTGCCCATGTCTAAGTTTAACGTGCAAAAACCCGAATTTCAAAAGAAACCATGGAAGTATTTTTATGGTTTTTGGTTCATTAGGTAAATATTGCAAATGATACTTGAATTTTGGTAAATTATATAATTATGTATCTAAACTTTAAAATCAATCAATTTAATACTTAAAAAAACTTTTTATATTACCAATAGTACATATTAAATAGGTTAACAACACCACGTAGGATGATGGTGTTAGTTAATTTGATGAAGGTATTATCAACGTATAAGAAAAGTTTTTTCAGATATTAAATTGATCAATTTCAAATAAGCATCATTTATGGTATTAGCCCTTAAACTAAATGAGAAAAAATAGAGATTTGAACAAATTACTTCAACGGATATGATGCGTTGTAGATTAACTTAGATTGTATTTAATTATAACTTGATATGACGGTCAAATTATAATAAAATGGAGCTTTGAATCCAATCAATTTATGCTTGGTTTGGAAGCTTTACTAAGGAAAGGATGAGAGGAAGCCGATGTAAGCTAGAGCATTATTAAATTCAATGTCATAACTTTTACCGGCAAAACAAACCGAGTTCAAATATGATAGCAATTGAAATCTAAGGATTGTTTGTTTTGATTTGAAGAATTAATAAGAAGAAAGGGATTAAAGGAAATTCTTTGAAAATGGTTTTTAATTATTAAATTCTCTATTATTGAATAATGTCTAATGAGAAGCTTATATACTAGAACCCTAAGGGTTTAAGTGTAAATAATAAAAATAGGACTTAAAATAATAATAATGAGATAAGATTCTCACAAAATTAATCAAAAAAAGACGTAAAACTAGAGTACACAAATCAAATCTACAAGCACGTTCTCAGCCATGTAATTCTCTTACTTGAAAATCACATCTTAAACAAATTTTTTAGAGAACATGGTCAGATACATAGTTCATGATTTCTCTAGATGCTATATCCTGCTTCATTGAAACATGGTTTGCTCTAGCGTTTTTTTTTTTCCAATTTTGCTCCCCATGCCTTTGAGCACGATTTAAATGATATTTAATTGTTCATGATCCTTATCAGAGGAGATAGAAAGTTATAGTTGGATTTAATTGAGTATTTTGGATGAGAAGGCGATAGGAGATAGAAGAGGGGATTTGTACACTATCATAGGATTGGTCTTGAGGTTCTAGCCATGTTTGTCCTCAAACATGATTAGCTTATCATATGTTTTACCTATATTTTCTCTTACTTCACTTTCTATCCCTCGGTTTCTATTGGTATTGTTGTTTTTCAAACGAATTTAAGGGCCATGATGAATATGCAAAGTTTGTTATGTATATGTTGTCATTTTATTTGTCAATTAGCTGGTTGGGCCAGCTTTGTGATTTATATGAAAAAGAAATTGGGCCATGTTACGCCCAATTAAATAGGTCCTGCACATAATGCACTAATATTGCTATATGAGTCGATATTAATTGTATCTAATATTAAAAAAAAAGAAAGGGTACAAATTCAGAACATGTTATATGTGTGTCTCAAAGACTTAAGCAATTTAATAACAAATATTAAGGTTACAAGTTTGGAACCAAAATAATCTTGTAACATGTAGAAATCATCTCGAATTTGTACCCTTTAGAGCATTAATATCAGTCCAACCAACAATTCTAAAACCATCCAAGTAAGTGTTTGGACAATATAGACATTGGTATGGTTTGGTTTTGAACCAAACCTCTTATTCGGTTGAAAATATATATATATATATGTATGTATGTATAAATATATAATTCTGCCAAGGCAAATTTGCAATTATATTTGTAATTATATGTATCTCTTTTATGTGTTTGCAATTATATATAAATATATGTATATTTTCTTCCTCCTTTCTAATGTCAATATTAAAATAAAATAAAATGATGAAAAAAAATGCATGGTTCCCCAATTCTAAAATCAGAACTGCTAGTTCCAATTTCGAACCAATGCCGGAGTCTATCTATCAATATTATAGTATAAAGTATGTGAATGCAAGTATCAATCTCACATGGACTATGACTAGTAAATACCCGTCAAAACTAAATAAACACAAAAATTAAAAAGTAAGAATGTAGAATGAACAAGAACAGACAATGATCAAGAGTATAAGATATCGTAACTAGATGTTGAATCCCCTTAGAATTACCTATACAATCTATAAATTATGAATCAATTTTAGTATTGTATTCTCAAAAGGTAAGAATTCCTTAGTTGATTTAAAATCTTTTCTTAAGACTACTAATTATTAACCCTAAATTGATTAATGAGACTCTCATTTTCATTGATAATTGTAGAATAAATTTACCATTCCTTGAATTCTACTATTAGGTTTAACCCTAATGCAAAATATTTACATCATCTTATCTTTAAGATTTTGTACAACTTCCTTCCACATGCAGATTCTATTCATACATCAAATTGCTTAATTATAATAAATAAAATCGGATATTAAACTAATAAGCTATTTATATTAATTCAAGAAAACTGAAGAACACATAATTGGATCTTAGAAAACAATAAATCGATTGAATAAAATGAATATTTGATCACATATTTCCTAGGGTTCATCAAATCTAGTCTAGAACTAAAGAATTCACACTTTGAGAAATATGTTCATTAACTCAATGCAAAGATAAAAAAACTAAACAAGTCATGAAAAACCTTTATGGATCTTCATTTTTTGCACTTTGATGGAAATCCGCTTTCTCTTTGCTTCCTTACACCCTAAAAATCTCTTAAGTGCATCTAAATTGTAACCCCAAATTTGTCCTTCAAATCCTTGTATATTTTGTGAAACCTAAAAGAAAACTCCTTAACATAGGCATCAACATTATTGTGTACTTCCTTGTGTTGATCAAATCTTTTGATTCTTCAATATGAAACAACTCTTGAAACACATGCTAAATCATTCAAAATGGATAAAAGGGTGCTAACACCAATCATAAGTGTTGACATCGAAATACTAACTACTACCTACTCGGCCTACCATTGTCGTAATTGGGTTTCCGTGGCCCAGTCAGCATTCCACCTCACCTATTCAATAAGGCCCCCCACTAGGAGAGTTCTAAGCCTAGCATGGTACGAAAACCCCAATTGTTCCTTGTACCGAGTTGGAGGTGATCACAAAAAGGTTTTCCATGAGCTCTATGATAGCTCACCCCACAAGCTGGGGCTCGAAGGTAAACACCTTCAATCTCTAGCGATGCCTTACAAGGTTCGACTCACTAGGAGTAATGACGATTAGCTTACCTAAGCTCTTAAGCCACGAAGCATCCACGTCCCATCTAGTGACCAGGGGTACACAACCAGTCTGGCTGAACTCTTTGTCGCAACTGCTCCCCAGCTTGGGTATCCCTTCATTTAGGGTAAAAGGTCAGTCACTAGGTCGTGATTCACCCCAACCTAAACAAATTTGGTAAGCCCATCCTCATATGACCCTAAACACTATGAATATCCCCTTCTCATTCAAGAATGGGGAAAAAGGAATTCTATAAGCTTTTCTATGTGTACTATTGTTCTTTAAAGGAAGAGGAACCCACTAACTAACTTAAGCATCAAATGGATCGCATCAGACAATCCCCTAGCACATCTTGTGATACTCCTCAATTATAGATGATGGAACTCTAATCACAAAGGCGTCTTTTGGGTGTAATGGCTTGGAGTTTGCCAAAACTTCAAAGTTAAGTGTGCTATGGGTAGAGCAATCCCAGGATAGGTGACCTCCTGAGAAGCGCTGGCATTAAAAGGATAAAATCTTGCGGCGTGTGGCCAAAACGAATAATACCTATATGGGTAGAGTTTCGAGTCGTTACACAGTGCCTTTGGTGTTTTGGTTGTGCCTGAGGGTGTGCTGGAAGGGCCAGTGTACCTGGCATCACGATCCTTGCTCAGGATGGCCTAAAGGCCTAGGGGCACCCACTCTGCTGCGATGGAGCCTGGGATGGTAGGTTGTGACAAATGATATCAGAGCAGTGGTTCTGGACCTGTGTAACGAAACTGATGAGAACGTCAGTTCTATAAGTGGGGGAGTATATGATACCTCTCAAATATAGATGGTGGAATTCTAATCACAGAGACACCTTTTTGGTGTAATAACTTGGAGTTTGCAAAAACTTCAAAGTTAAGCATGCTTTAGGCAGAGCAATCTCATGATTGGTGACCTCTTGAGAAGCGTTGGTACCAAAAGGATAAAACCATGCGGCGTGCAGCCAAAGCGGATAATACCTTAGTGGGTAGAGTTTCGAGTTGTTACACAATGCCTCTGGTGTCCTAGTTGTGTCTGAGGGTGCACTATGAGGGCCACTATACCTAGCATCACGATCCCTGCCCAGGATGGCTTAAGGGCCTAGGAGCACCCCCTCCGCTGCGGTGGAGCCTGGGGTAGTAGGTCGTGATACCTCTGACTACTCCTTCTATGTTTGCAGGAGCTTAACTCTATTAGCAGAATTAGCTCATGCAAAATAAGCAATTAAAGTCATATCGAATAAATTAAACTCAATTCAATTCCAATTAGGGATCATGGTCAACTTTATAAAATATTCCAAATTTTCTAGGAATAAATATTTTTGAAAATTCAAAAACATTTCAAAGTACTTAAATAAGATAATTTAAAGTCTAAAAGTGCTTTTAGATAATAATCTTACAAGAAGAATCAATGAAGAAGTATAACTAGTCAAATTGGCACATATATGTAAAAAGTAGCCCTTAAGATGGTACCACTTACTGTACAATTTAATAAAAAATGAAACCTTAGCCACTTTATTCCTTCAAATGTCACTAGTCATATGACTCTTTTCCATTCCTTTTTTCCGTTTCCTTTTAAAAATAAACTCTCTAAACTATTCTCTTAAGGAACTAATGGTGAGTGACTCTAAAACCTTAAATCCCCTTACTTTTAAATGTTGTTTAAGCTAATATTAGAAAATAATTAATGGTTATCAACTTTTCTCCTCCTTTTTCCTCTAGAAAATGGCCTATTAGTATTTCAAGAGGAATTAAAGCTACTCCTAAGGAGAAATACGAGTTTAAGGTATGTAATTAGTATTTCAAGTGAGTTTAAGTACGTCTTTAGGATCCTAATGATGATTAGTGGCATGGGTAATGTTTATTTAAGTTGGAAACTAAGAAATCACTCTTAAAGACTGTTGGAGCTAGGCATGTAACAAGGAGCAGGAGTTTAAAGTGCTATCTACAACTTAGGCAAGGATTTAAACACGTTTTAGTTGATAGATAGATGCAAGTTGGTTTACATGTTGGAAATGTGCATGTGTGTGGCATGTAAGAGTTTATGGGGGTATGTTTGTGTTCTCAAAGTAGGTTTGTTTAGATTGATGTTCAATTGATGTCTCAAAATTTGTTTTTGAGGTTATTTATCGATTTACAAGTGAAATTGATGATAAAGGTTGATTATGTATTGATTAGAGTTAGTTTAGAAAAATTGGTGATTTTTGTAGCTAAAACTAATGAAAATGCACTTCTAGAATCTATAAGTAATGGGTATAATTGAATGGTTATCATGTGTTTTAAATGTTAAAGAATAGGAATTGACCTATTAGGTCTAAAAGTGATTTGGACACTTAAGGTGATTGATTGGTGAATTTTATAACAGAAACATGTTGGATAGAATGATTGAATGCTTGAGGTTATTTGTAATTGATATAACTAATGTAATTATTTTTGGGATTCAATGATATATCGATGTGCGTTAAGGACATAGAGGTATTAAAAATTGGTAGATCTTATAGGTAATTTTCGTATAATTACAATAATTTATACTAAATGAGGAGATAGGATGGTTTGAACTTAATGCGTAGGGGGACTTTTGCCATATTTTTAAGACATTAAAAAGGTCAATTTTGTGATTTGCTAAGCTAAAGAATGATTATGCCAATTGTGATCATTTTTGTTAGTTTAAGCATAACGTGGGCTAGGTGACTAATATGGTGACGATCTTGGGTTGAGATGTCAAACATGGATATTGTGATGATGTTTCGGGATGGATATTTTACATGGGATAATTATGTTTGTTAGTGTTATTTTTATTGCTTATAATGCATATAACATAATATATGACTATGCTATGTTCTTAATTTATATTCTTGGCATGATAATTGACTGTGCTATATGATGGAAAATTTAAATTAATGATATGACATGAATGAAATCAAAAATAGAATAATATGTACCTAATATGTATATGACTAAATGCTTAGGATAGATCTAATATGTGTATATTGATAGATCACTTATGTGCTTGGAATTATGCATAGCTTAATTTTAATTATCCCATATGATATGAAAGTGGTGTTTATGGTAATCTTCCAGCATGTTACCTTATTACATACATGTCGTATTGATATGAATATAACTGTATTAATGGGTTATTTAAATACAAGATATATAGCTAAAACAATATAGTTAGATTATTGTTAATATGAACCCAAAAATAAAATTAAACATTAAGGGTTATGACTTGATTAGTGGCATAAGAATATATTTTAGGAAGCCTAAGAACCAAAAACCATAAAAATATAACCCAGCAAAGATTGATTTAACTTGATTCAAAAACTGATTATAACCTATATAATTAATTAAGCAAATTAGTTACTATAAAATTGGTGACTTAGAATCACAAAGTAAATGCTTAACCAATTCCAACAAGACTTAATGTCCAAAAAATTCGGTTAAGTCCTACTAAGAGGATTCATGATCCTATGGATCTTAGCTAGAAGACCCTTAAACTTAAAATGATAAATAATTATGAGATGGAATAAGTACTAATGTAGGCATATGGTTAAGAAATAAATTATTAAATTTTGTTGAATTTTTGGATAGTTGAAAGCGACTTTGAGTACAAGTATGAAGTAATTGTGTGTTAGGTACTAAGATGAAAATTAAAATTACACTACTTAAATTTGAATAATTAATTGTTTTTTGCTTGCTACATGTCTACTTATCTAGTAAATTACAACCTTGGAATGGGTTGCGAGTCTGATCGCAACTTCAAAAAGATATAGTAATTTAAGCACCTAGCCCCTTATGGAGGCATGCGCTAGCTTAATGAGTAGTTAGTAGGAAAACCTAGCATGAAGTTGTGATGAGGTTATTTAAGTTTTATGGGCCCTCAGATATAACATCATAATGGACAGTGCTCATTGATGGTTATCCCCAATAACTAACTCCATATGAAACTACTCTCTCTCCCCCTGGCTTTGATAGTGGTAAAGGAGGCCCTATTAATGCTCAATTAGCAGAGAGTAAAGTCGAATTGCTTTTTTCCCCCATTCTTTTGTTTATTAGGAGTCACGAGTACTCTTGTGTTACATATTTTTGGGACACTATAAACACGTTGTGTAGTATTTAAATAAGTTAAATTGTTAGTTGTTGTGTTAGAACTAAATGAGTATGACATGTAAGTGCTTGCTTGATATTACTATCATATTGGGTTTCACTAGTCACTTTTTATCATTTCATGTACTAATGATGGATTGTACATTGATGTTCATCACGACTCTTTAGGATACGGTCTTGAGGATAAGGCTTGGGGATGCAGTTGACATAGTTTTAGTTATGGGTTATGATGCATGAGAAAATCCTTTTAGATGATTTTTACTATATTTAAATTCATTATTTACACTTATATGGGTCTGTTTGGATGATGTGTTTTTCATCTATATTTATATCGAAATAATATGTGTAAATATGCCTGATTTGCATCTATATTTTATCTATTTGATCTTTTTATGAGAACTGTCAACTTTTTTTTTTTTTATCTATATCTATTTCTTAATAAATAATTTGTTAGAAAAAAGTTTGAAAAAAATGTCTATATTTACTGGCAAAAGCTAGCCAAATAGACCCTCAAGATAACTATAATTGACTATTTGTTTAATTGCTTATAATCTTAACTTTGGAAGGGCCTATAGGTGTAAAACCAATTAAAACCTAAGCTAAAACTCAGAGGGAGAGGGAATGATGAATTGAGTTTCAGAACTATTTTAGCCCCTTTGAGAATTCTAAGATTAAACAATTGAATTCAATATTTGACAACAACAATAAGTAAGTTGCAATAAAATAAAAGATAGGGGATAGTGAAAACAGGTTTGGTTTAACGTGAAAAATAGGTTTGATGAGAAGTTGAAGATCGCGAAAGGCTTTACTTCATAACATGATGAGAAGTAAAAATCTTAGAAACCGTATTTAAGGAGTTATAGTTCACGCATAATCACAAGAGATGGACCACTAGCAAGATCACTTTTTTGTGCATAGGTTCACTCAAGTGGTATCCACATAGGAAGTCTTTGGTTGAAGTACTCCCTACCTTAGTTGTGCGAGATTAACTTGTTGTACACAAGGGGGACATAGTGCTTTTGAGAAGCACTAAATGGAAATGCTGGCCCCAAGTTGCAATAGAAGTAATCACTTCCAACTATCACAACGTGGCATTTGCATTCTCTAGTTTATAGTTATAGTAGATAGGGTGCTGCTCTTTTTGTTGCTACTTGCATAAGTACTATCAGTTTGTTGTTAGCTTGCCATAACTTTATAGATTCCTTGAAAAACATATGTGATTAAGCTACGACTTTTAAAGACTACTAGTACACATGTAGATTTATAGGATAGATGGCATATATATAGCTGCGGAGGTTTTAATGACAACACATTCAAATTGGTAGTACTAAAGAAATTTATGTGTTAAGACCAACTAAACACTTCTTATTGACTTAGACCTCCATAAATACATGCTAAATGAATGAACCTAGTAAGATACATATGATCTTCCTATAGAACTTTGTTAATCGATAGTATTGAAGTGTCTTATAATGTTTATATTCATATATGTTGACAATGGTAACTCGTACTCCATTTGCTTACAATGTTAACCTGATGCTACACACTGGTAAGAGATTCAAAAGAGAAAGTTAAGCCCGACAATATGTTAGAGGTGAGTACTTAGGGTAAACAATGGATTTGGATGCGATGAATGAAGTAACCCTACTGTCTTTCTTATTTGACTTTGGGTTCATGAACATCGAGAAGCTGTATTTCCTCATTCCTAGTTAAATAGTTATGGGTAGGTTGTTGCTTCTAACTAGAGCTAAAGATGCCCTCAATAGTGCAATGGTAGCTTTTGTTAGTGTCCATGGAAGAACACGCTTATATGTAGCATGCTTATGGAAAGCCTCTTCATGATGGGGTCATTCAACCAACTAATAATGAGCTACTAGATGAATCTAAGGAGGAAGAGAAGATTATAGAAGTGGATTGTTTGTCAAGTAACAATGACGATGAGATCCTTGTTGCAAGATCTAAGAAGAAGTCTTTCCTTGCAAATAGAGGCAATTACTGTATACAATGGATTGCAGTAGATGCAGACATAGCTTTCGATGATTAAAGGGATGATGTTCGAAGAGCAAAGAACAATGGTGGTGGTGAAGATGAAGAGGGTGTAAGATAAAGTGTAGAAGAAGTTAATTTTTAGATGATGAAGGTAGCTTCAATACGAGATCCTATAAAGAGGAGGATGGGCAGGTGAAGCATCTAAGAGGAAAATAAGCTAGAACCACTATAACGCTAATCCCACATATCGTTGTTAGGATGCTCTTTAAGAGTAGAGAGAAATTCATAGAGTCCATAACCAAATATTCAATTGTTGATTGGTGCATTGAAGATGACTTTGAACAACAATAGATAGGTTCAGAACAAGTGTAGGAATGAAGGTTGTGACTTTGCAATCTTTGCATCCACCTAAAGCTAGATAAGGAAATAGGTGGTAAAGACTTTTAGAGATAGACATTTTGATTTTTGCCACCTGTCCTTCTCCAACAAGTGATTCACTTACAAAGTTTTTGGCGAACACTTTCTATCCTTATTTAGGATATTTCCTAGGATGATGGTTGTGATACCAAGTGCTTGGCAAAGGAAAAGCTTCTAGTGGATGTAACTTACACTCAGTGTTGGAGGGTAAAGGATTGGGCCTTAAAATTATCAACGAGCAGTCTAAGATGGAGGTTAAGCAGCTATATGACTATGTCCACGCACTTAGGGGTGTATCTTAGGGCCTCCTTAACAAGGTTAACATCTTAGTTGAAAAGGCTAATCCAACACATCTGTTCCACTTTAAGAAGATGTTTATATGCCTAAACACTAGAGGGATACAGACCTATCCTTGGCCCAGATGATTGCTTTTTGAAAGGGGATTTGAAGAGTGAGTTGCAAAGTGTAGTTAGATGAGATGCGAATGACCAAATGTACCCTATAACACGGGCTTATGTTGAAGGCGAGAGCTTGTATAGCTGAGCTTGGTTTCTAAGTCAACAAGAGTTGATTGTTGGCACCAAAGCATCCTCATTCTTTACTATAATTAGCAATGTTGTCAAAATCGTATCGAACCAGCTGTTTCAATCAAGTTCAATTGAAATTGGCTTTAAAAGCAGGTTGGTTCCTTCTGGTAAACTGTTTTTAAGTTGAACTAGCCAAACCTAAATGACCAAGCCGTTTCAGATGGGACCTGATTGACCCAGCCGAGTCAGTTGGGTCAAAATGGACCTATTAAAAAAAAAGATTACAAAACCACCATCCATTCTGGGTCCCTTTATTGCTGTTAACTTGTTGTTGGGTGGTTACACTAAACTCTAGTTCCAAATAGCTTTATATTGTTCGAATGCACCACTACCACAAGAACTGCTGTTACAATCATCTCCACTAGACGACAAAGCCACCACTACCATTACAATAGTCCACAGCTAAGTAAGGCACTAGATTTTCTTCTGCATTTCCTCCATGTTTCACAACATTTACATGATATTAGCAATTTTGAAACATTCTACAAGTTTTGAGCTTAGTAAATTTTTGTGCGTGCGCTTGAGCTTTTTGGTTTAGAGAGAAAGAGAGAGAGATTTTTAATTTGTATAAGTGATAACAATTGAAAGGGTTTGAGGTTTTTTAAAGTAAGGAAAGGACATTGGAACCTAGAAATATATATATATGTATTACGTTGAAGGATGGGAATGATAAGTGTACTACTATGTATTAATATGAGGGATATCATAAGTGGTATCTTTACATTTTGTATGTTATTTTTAGGGAGTAGGGTAAGGCTACAAGCTTCTAGCATTAAAGAGGAGTAATGCCTAACGTGTTCCATGAGATATGTCACATATCTATTAATTGATGGTGTTTGACTTTTTTCTAACAAAATTCAGGATAATCTTAACTGATCTCAAGGATGGGTGAAACTAAAATTATAATTTAAACATTTAGTAATCCAATCCATTTGAATCTATATAATAGTTTAAATTTTGAATTATATCTATTTACTTTTTTTAATTTCTTTAAAAATATATATTATCTTATTATCATGTAACATTATATATATATATTTATATAATAACAACCATTACAAATGATATAATATATATTTTTTGCCATTAAATGATATAATATTTTAAATGAACAAATAAAAAGAAAGTAAGATAAAAAGATAAACTCTGAATAGATTAACATTGTATATGCAATAATATTTTCCTATAGAGACAATTAATTTGTAGGTGGGATTATATAGTCGTTGTGGTTCAGCATAATATTTTCCTTAAGGAACGAAAGGAATGGACATAGAGCTCGAAGCTTGATTCAAAAGAATTTTAAGATCTTTTGTTAAATTAATAAATTGTTCTTTCCATATAGCAATTAGTTGTGTTATGAGAATGATTTTGATGATATTTGCAAGATCGAAAATTTAATGTGATTTATTTTTTCTCAAAATATGTTTATGCTCTTAGATACATTAATCTCAACATTAATACATTATTGTACTTTCCCTTCCATTATTTATCCAAAATAAGTGTAAGATGACTTTGGGCTAATCAAAGTCCATTGCTTGCTATTTGAAATTTTATTTTTTATTGACCCTGGTTCAATCCCCGATTGAACCCTTGACCTCTGACTCCCTAGCATGTTTAGGTTAACCTCCGGTCTGGGTTTGACAACATTGATAATTAGCGACATGTAGAAGGTAATTCCACATCCCTCATATGTCTTCAATTTGTTTTTTTTTTTCAATGGTGTGTTCAATCATTAATGTTATAGCACAAAATGTGTGATGTGTTTTGTCTTGTGTAGAGGCTAGAACTAGTAATATCTAGAGAATCCATGGGTGGAACGTTGATTTTGTGCCAAGCATTTCTTTATAAACCGGTGAAAGAATCATAAAGGAAGCAAGCTTTAGGATTATTTGTGAATGTGTGTAAGGCATCTACTAAAGGTGAGCTGCACAAATGCCTAACAAGAATTAAAGAAATTAAGCCTTCGGTTGTGGGGGATATGTTAAAAGAAGCCCTAGTAATTTGTCTAAGGCATTTTCTAGGCATACCCTAGAATGAGATGTGGTTGACAACAAGATGTCAGAATGTTTCAATGCCACTATAATCAAATCTAGACATATGTTGATCATTTCAATGATGAAGTGTATCTAGAAGCAAGTAGTTAAGCTATCTTGGTCCCCATCATGTACGTACTGCACTTTTTTGCCCTTTCATGTATCTAATGTAGTAGTACACACTATCTATACCAATTTGTAGGTGATGGGTTGTATTGTAGCAAAGTTAGAGGAAGGTTCAAAGTTAACTAATTGCTTGACACTTAGGATGAGAGTCAGGATTGAGCAACATAAGTCAACAAGTTCAAATTGAACCCCTTCCCCAATGGGAGGATGTAGTTGGAAGAGTTGTAGAAGATTGAGGCATATGTAATGGATCTAGAGAATCAAAACCGCTCAAGTAATATGTGAGGATTGAGGAACATTACGTGTGCTCATGCTGCGACTTGCTTGCTATATCTATCAAGAGATGTGGATAAAGTTTAGATATCTGATTGCATATTTTGTTAAAAGTCAAGTATTATTCATGATCTTAATCCTTTATACAAAGAAAATGTTATGAATATGAAAAATTAGATTTTTTTCCCAACTTTATGTTTTAGAGTAAACAAAGGAATGAGGAATGATTGTGTTCGTCTTTGTGAGAAAACAATCAACCTGATGCTTTGACATATATAAAATTCTCATCGTAGAATGCTTAAAATTCGATATTTAAGATCTAAAATTTGATGCAAGAATATCCAACAGGACTACTAAGTTTTTCTATCCTTGAACCCACAAAATGTTTGCGTGTACACTTGGAAACGTGTACCTCTTTACAAGCAAGCAACAGCAAGCCTAGCCTTAACTCCTTTTCCCCATTAAGAAAATCAATCTTGACTGCACCTACCTTTCTTGCCAGTATGATGTAATGGCAAAAGAAGAAGAAATAGCAAAATTCACTATCAGCTTATATATGATGATGTTTGCGAAAATACAAAGGCATAGAGAGAGAATTAGAAAGCAATAGTTGGAATTATTTTTCTTAGACTCCCATGTTCGGGATAATTAACATTAACTACACATGTTACCAAAAACAAGTAAACAAGTCTGCCAACTTTTTTAATGTTAACTAATAAAGAGATTTTTTTCTCCCAAAAGGTCATATTTTTTCCCGCCTCTTCTTCTTTTCTCTTTTGAAAGGGCAAAAATGTTTTTTGACCAAAAAACTTCATTTTTTTCATCTTTACCTTTCTCCGTATGCATTGAAAAACAGCTCCCATTACACATTGCTTGGTCCGACAAGTACTTTTAGAGTCAATGCTGGTTAATGGAGAAAAACTAATTACTGAATAAAAAGTTGCTTAATGTCACGAATGATTATTGAATTTTGATAAAATATGTTATTAGATATTTAAATTTTAAAATTGATCAATTTAATAACTAAATTTTAAAATTGATCAATTTAATACTTGAATAAACTTTCATGTATCTACAGTATCTTTGTTAATTTCTTTTAAGTATTAAATTGATCAATTTTAAAATTCAAATACTTAATTGATTAATTTCAGAGTTTTAATATCTAATTATATATTTTGCTAAAATTCAGATATTATTGTGAAATTATAAAAAAAGGAGAAAATTAAATATTTCATTTTGGGAACTAGTTTTTCAGTCATCCTTAATGACATTTATGAAGTAGTTAGCGCACACATCGATTGTCATCCTCCACTCCTTGCACCGTCATCGACCCATAAATTCCGCTAGTACCATAATCTCTTGATTTTTTTCCCCTTCTTTAACCAAACTTTTGTACTAATATTTGACAAATGAAAAAAGTTTATAAGAAACGTTAAAGGATCACCGAAAATATGTCCGAAAATTAAATATGCATCTTAAGGCTAATAAGTACTTATAAAACTTATCAAACAAATTAACATTATTATAAAATTTTGACTATATCTTGCTAATTTATTACAAGTTTATTAAGTTAGGTGCACTGTCAATGCGCCGGGAGGAGGATTTACTCCAATTAAAATGTAGAAAACCTGACAATATCATGGATCTCTTGCCTTTTTTTCGTAATACCTAATATTTCTGTTTAAATGGCCTTTGACGTGGCTGATAAAAATAATTTTCTAAATCTTAACTTTAGTGCCAGTATAGTCTAAACTTCGGATGTTACAAATAATCTTCATAATATTTGATAAATTGATAATTGAAAAAGATATTTTAATAAGTTGTTCGAGAGATATTTTGTAATATGGACTTAGTAATAAAATCTAAGGTTGTCTGCCCGTCTATTAAGTTTATGGGATATCTTCTATATATCAAGATTTAAATTGATGAGACTTACTGGTAGTTTGAGGACACAAAACCCATAATTAAATCATAGGCCTCCTATAAGTAGACAAGGCGAATTGGGAACGTGGGATCCACTATCAGTGTGTCTCATTCTCAAGAATAATCCATTTTTGAATGGATATTTGCAATTCCAAATTTATTATCATAATTTAATATTGGAACAAATTAAACAACTTAACTCAACTAATTATTTCCTAAATTATTAGATATTTAATATAATTGAGCACCATTAGGACAGCGAAATTGAAATAGTAAATATGATTCTATTAATTCATTTTGCCTCTTGTATTCTTTAGTTAATAGTAGCATTGGTAATTCGTATTGATGCGTTATATCTCGTGTTCGTACATAAACAAGTTCATGTTGATAATACCTCAATGTAACATGATTCATTTACTTACCATGTTCAGAAATCTAGCCCAATAACTTAACCTGTTTAATATATGTGTTTCATGTCTAGGTTAAACTGACTTATTGGGGGGAAAAAAGAAAATTAAAAATAGATATTTCCTTAGTTATATTATCTATAAAAATATCGGAACTAAAGTCTTGATAAAATTAAAGTGTAGTAATATTGATTACTTGAAGTTCTATTATAACAAATAATAATGCAACAATAAAAATATGAGTAAAGTAAGTTTAATTAAACATAACAAAATATGTCATTCATGTATCGTTAAATCACATTAATTTGCTAAGTATGAACTGATTTTCATTATTTTGTGGAATAGTAAGAGACATATTATGAGCAAGAACTGTGATAGAAACCTCACCTTCATCAGAGGAGGGGACAGATCTTCTGGAGAGAAGTAACAAAAAGTTAAGGGTTTAAATGGACTACCAGGAAACATGCTATCTCATGATAAGGAGTTTGAGGAGGAAAGAAAAAAACCATAATAGAAAAATGAGTTTGGGATGGTGAAGACGATGAGGAGGATGAGAAATGCCCTACTATTAGATTATTTGTAGAGGAGAAAAAGGCCCTTTGGTAACCTTGGCAATCTTCTCTCATTTTCAGGCATTGGGCCGATCGGTTGGCTTCAGTTACATGTCATAGTGACTGCAACAATTAAGGATGAAAATAGGAATGATGATTATTGTGGATTTAGGGAATGATCATAGCCAAATTCTCAACTTGTGCTAACTATGTCCAAGCTTTGACTGGTGGCCCTTGGTTAATTGCTTATCATATTAAAGCAGTATGATACATCCCTCATGGGCCTTGGTTCCCACGGACGAATACTAAAAGAAAACCCTAATATGTTTCAATCACCTTCTCTCTCATCCGACACACTCGAGGTAAGGTTTTCTCTCTTTTCTGGCTATTTCTCTATAGAACACAAACTAGGGTTTTCTCAAATGATGTTTTTAAGTGTTCGAATGTTCAAATCTGTATAAACTCTTGTCTAATTACTCTATTGATATTATTTGCGAGGTGAATAAGGTTGGGTAATTTCTAGAATTCGAGCTTCCAGTAGGCTCCTTGCTCAGATCTTTGTTGGGTAAAACTGATACCTCCTTCCGTTCTATTATTTGTCATTTATTCTACATGATTCTTACAGTTTGTATTACATCTTTTGCCAGCTATGATGCTATTTGTTCCTTTTGTTACAAAAGACAACTACTACATGTTTTGCTTAGCTGTTAGTTTTCTAAACTGTTACATGAAACAAACTTGCTAGATATTTCAACTATACAACTGTATGTTACTAAGTTTCTTAAAACAGATGTATTCTATTTTTACTTCGTAATATAATCTTGTAAACGTAATGGTGTTCTTCTAGTCTTATGACTTCGTGTCATAACATGTTCCTCCCGCTCTGGAAAAACCACCTTGTCCTCAAGGTGATATTCGGGATAATCTCTGTGGAAATCACCGAGATCTATCCATGAAGCATCTTCAATCGATAGAGACTCCCATGGAACTAATAATTGTTTAAAAATTTGGCCTTATTGATGGATAGAACGAACATCCAACACAGCTAGTGGTCTGACAATTGGAAAATTGTCATGAGATTCCCTGGTAAATGTACCACAGTAGAATGAGCACCCTCGGCTTTCCTTAGTAATGAGACATGAAAAATAGGATGAATTTTGGAATGTTGTGGTAATTGCAAATGATATGCCACATTACCCACTCGTTTAATAATCTGATAAGGCCCAAAATAATGTCGTGAAAGCTTAAAAGAGAGCCTATTGGCAAGAGAAGTTTGCCTATAAGGTTGTAGCTTCACGTACACCCAATCACCCACTTCAAATGTCTTGTCTGTTCTGTGCTTGTCTGATAATTGTTTCATGCGCAACTGTGCATGACTTAAATTGGATTTTAAGCACCTCAATAACTCATCTCGATTCTTCAACTCATGATCTACTGCATCTATATGAGACTGTCCTTGAACATATTTGGGTATAGTGGGTGGTGTTCTGCCATATAAAATTTGGAATGGGGTCATCTGTGTACTAGTATGATAACTAGTATTAAAGCAATACTCAGCCCATGCAAGGAATTTAGGCCATTCCTTCGGACAATCCATAACATAAGCTCTTAAGTACTGTTCCAAACATCGATTCATGACTTCAGTTTGACCATCTGATTGAGGATGGTAAGCTGAACTCATTTTCAAAGTTGTCCCACTGAGTTTAAATAACTCAGTCCAAAAGTGGCTCATAAAGACTCTGTCCCTGTCCGATACAATTGTCTTTGGAATTCCATGTAATTTGACAATTGTATTACGAACAAGCTGGCTACTGATGTAGCAGTATAATGAGCTATGAGACTCCCAAAATGAGAATATTTGGAAAGCTTATCTACGACCCCATAATAACAGAATATCCACTAGATAAAAGAAGGCCAGTGATAAAATCCATCGTAATATCCTCAAAAACTTCTTGAGGAATGGGAAGTAGTTGTAATAACCCTGCTGGGAATGTGGTCAAATGTTTTATCTGTTGACACACATGGCAACACTTCACAAAGTTTCTACATCCCTCTTCATATTAGGCCAAAAGAAAGATTTCGAAAGCCTTTTGAAAGTTTTCAATATGCCTAAATGACCTCCCATGTGAGCTGAATGAAATTCTAATATCAGTGAATTGATAATACAAGAATAAGGAGGGATAAAAATTTTGGTTCCCAAAAAGAGTAAATCATCTTTGACCACTAAAGGCCACTGTAAAGAAACTCCAGCTTCACAATCCGATAGTAATTTTTGCCATTCCTTATTTGTCTTGAACTCTATCTTAATTAGTGTGACAAAGTCAAAGGAAGGCAATGATAGTGAAAGTAATTGGGCTGTAGGATCAAAGCTACGCGATAAAGCATCAGCTACCACATTTTCAGAGCTCGGCTTATATAAAATTTCATAATCATATCCCAAAAGTTTCATTAAATATTGTTGGTGTTTAGGAGCCTGAATGGTTTGAGACAAAATTTCTTTGAGACTGTTTTTGATCTGTTCGAATAATGAAATGCCGTCCCAACAAATAATGTCTCCACTTTTTAACAGCCTCAACTAAAGCCACCAATTCACGAACATAGGCACTTGCTTTCTGCATCCGCATGGAAAATTTCTTGCTAAAGAAAGCAATGGGATGAGAGTTTTGATGTAACACAACACCCATACCAGCTTCTGAGGCATCGGTGTCTACTATAAAAGTCTGAGTGAAATCAGGTAGAGCCAAAACTGGAGTAGTCATTAAAGCCTTTTTCAGGGCTAGAAAGGCTGATGCAGCCTGAGAATCCCAAAGATAAGCATCTTTTTTTAATAGATTGGTGAGAGGAGCAGCAATACTAGCATAATGCTGGACAAATCTTCTATAATAACCAGTGAGTCCCAAAAATCCTCGTAATTGTGATGAATTAATTGGAATAGGCCAAGTTTGGATTGCCTGAACCTTAGAAGGATCAGGAGAGACTCCTTCAGCAGAAACAAAATGGCCCAAATAATCAATTTTAGTTTGACCAAAAAGACATTTGGATCGTTTAAAAAAAAACTGATGTTCTTTGAGACAACACAAGGCAGTCTCTAAGTGAGACAAATGATCCTCAATAGATTTGCTGTAATGAGAATATCATAAAAAAAAAACAATGATGAATTTTCTCAAATATGGCCGAAAAATATTATTCATCACAGATTGAAATGTTGAGGAGCATTGGATAAGCCAAATGGCATAACCAAAAATTCATAATGGCCTTCGTGAGTACGAAAGGCTGTTTTATGAATATCATCTGGAAACATGCGAATCTGGTGATAACCAGCACGCAGATCTAACTTGGAAAATATAATTGCTCCAAACAATTCATCCAAAAGTTCATCAATAGTGGGTATGGGAAACTTATCCCAAACAGTGGCCTGATTTAAAGCTCTATAATCGACACAAAATCGCCAAGACCCATCTTTCTTTTTAACCAACAGAATTGGTGATGAAAACGGACTAGTACTAGGCCGTATAATACCAGAATCCAGCATTTCCTGAACTAACTTCTCAATTTCCCCCTTCTGAAAATACGGATAACGATAGGGTCTGACATTAATGGGTTGTGAATCATTCTTCAAATGGATATGATGTTGAACATCTCTTAGAGGGGGCAATGATGATGGAGTCTCAAAAACACTCTGAAATCTGCCCAAGAGCTCTTTAATAGAGTTATTGTAGGTGGTATTAATGGGTGGATTATCTGTTTGAGCCACTAAACTAAATAATCCAGCAATCTGATCAGCTTTGATCAATTTGCGTAATTGAAGAGACTCAATATGGTGGGGCAATCGAGAAGAAATACCCTGTAAGCAAATGTGATGTCCATTCAACATGAAATCCATAGTAAGATGGGCATAATCCATAGTGACAGGCCCTAAAGTTTGTAGCCACTGAATTCCCAAGACTAAATCGGCTCCTTGAATAGGTAAAACATAAAGATCAACATTAATCTGAGTTTGACCCAAAAGTAAGGGAACTTTCTCACAAAACCTGAACATGTCAAATATTCCCCATTACCAATCATTACTTTAAATGAGGAAATAGCTAAAATAGGCAAATGTAATTGTCGTGCAATGTGTTCCTGAATAAAATTGTGAGTACTCCCGGAATCCACTAAAATGGAAACTGGTTGTCCTCCAATATGTCCTTCCAATCGAAGGGTACGAAGGGCTTGTGTGCCAGAAAGAGCATGATAACTGATCTCAATAGGAATTTCCTGCGATTCCTGAGTATCAACATGCAATGGTGTATCCACCTGTTCCGTCTCATCAATATCATCATCAGGCTGAATTATCATAAGAAATTTGGCCTTACAAATATGATCTTTATTAAATTTCTCATCATAATTGAAACAAAGACCTTTCTCTCGGTGTACTGCCACCTCAGTAGGAGTCAAACGTTTAAAGGGTAATGATTTCTTTAGAATTGTAGTTGAAACAGTGGGTTGAGAAGATGAAGTTAAGGTAGATTTGGTAGGAAAAATTTTGGGTTTGAATGAAGTCTGTGGAGTATATGTAGAAGAAATACTGGTTTTGAAAAAGTATTATGTGGTGGAAGGGTAGAAAATGAAGTAGGGTAGGAAAAGTGTGTAAAAACTTAGATTCAAAAAGCTTGGCTAGACTCATAGCTTGAATCAGACCAGTAGGTTGAGAAGCTAAAACTTCTTACTGAATAAGAGGTTTTAATCCTGAAATGAAACAACTCATTAAGAAACTTTCAGATAAACCAGTAACCTGATTAGATAAAGATTCAAAAGCATGTTGATATTCAGCCACTGTTCCAGATTGCACTAATTTGGAAAGCTTTCCTTGCGGATCCTCATACATAGAAGGACCAAAACGATGTTCCATGGCTTTAAGAAAAACAGGCCATGTGGACAATAAACCACTCCGATATAACCATTGATACTAATCAGCCGCATCATCCTCCATTGCAAAAGATGCAATTTTCAAACGTTCTGAGTCAGGAACATTGTGTAAAAAAAAATTGATTAGCTCGAAAAATCCACGAAATAGGATTATCCCCTGAAAATTTGGGTAAATCCAACTTCATATTTCTCATGTAAAGAAATGGAGACTCCCCATTACTTGAATGTCCCGATGGAGAAAATGATGAATGATCTTGAGAACTAGAATTTGGATTAGACTGATTCTCCATTTTCAATTTCACAAATTACAAAACTTGAGTCATATCTACCAAAAGTCGATCAGTTTTCGACTCAAGTGAAGTGATCTTAGTGGCATGAGATTGAAGATCATCTTTAAACTGAGAAATACTTCTAGTGCTGTCCGCCATGACAATAATGGCATCAATCAAATCAATGAAAGCACCAATGATACACCCCACATGGGCCTTGGTTCCTACGTGCAAATACTAAAAGAAAACCCTAATACGTTTCAATCACCTTCTCTCTCATCCGACACACTCGAGGTAAGGTTTTCTCTCTTTTCTGGCTATTTCTCTACAGAACACAAACTAGGATTTTCTCAAATGATGTTTTTAAGTGTTTGAATGTTCAAATATGTATAAACTCTTGTCTAACTACTCTATTGATATTATTTGCGAGGTGAATAAGGTTGGGTAATTTTTGGAATTCGAGCTTCCAGTAGGCTCCTTACTCAAATCTTTGTTGGATAAAACTGATACCTCCTTCAGTTCTATTATTTGTCATTTATATGATTCTACATGATTCTTACAGTCTGTATTATATCTTTTGCCAGCTATGATGCTATTTGTTCCTTCTGTTACAAAAGATAGCTACTACATGTTTTGCTTAGCTGTTAGTTTTCTAAACTGTTACATGAAACAAACTTGCTAGATATTTCAACTAATACAACTGTATGTTGCTAAGTTTCTTAAAACAGATGTATTCTGTTTTTACTTAGTAATATAATCTTGTAAACGTACTGGTGTTCTTCTAGTCCTATGACTTCGTGTCATAGCACAGTAAGGCCATAGAAACCAAATTTCTGAGATTCGAAGGAGCATATCACAAAAATAATGGTATGCGATAGAATACTACAATTATTCTTTCTTAATGAAGTTGGGTAATTTAATTATAATAGCTATGCATATGGATCAAAATACTTCTACTGTGTCAACGGGAAAAAGGAAAAATCTGTAAGTGGCAACGCTAATGTTGTTACGCAACTAGTGGAAATAATGAGGAAAGAGTTCCTTACCCCTCTTCTCTAAATATTTTTGTTTAGAAAAATGATAACGTTTCAGAAAAAGAAGCGGCGATGTTAGACGTTGAGCAAATGATAGAGATTGCAAGTACCCATACAAAGGGGGCAATAAATTGAACTTTTTATCCTTAGCTTCACTTTATTTTTATGGATTGCTTCTCTTAAAATGTTTGTGGAGCAGGGAAAGAGGGAACTTGGCTTCATTTTAAAGATTTGATAAGGTCTTTAAAGCTAACTTTGTTTGCTCTCATAGAAACGAAGATTAGTGAGGAAAGAGCTAAGGTTTTTCATAGAAAACTCAAGAAATGGAGTTGTGTTCGATCAGAAGCTATTCGTTTTACAGGAGGAATATGGCTATTTAATAAAAAGGAATTGCTAGATATGGTTATCTTATAGATACATCAATAGTATATTCATATTTGTATCAAAGGAGCCATGAGTTATTGTATCTAGGTTACATTTGTTTATGCTATATTTGATGATAACTCTAAAACAATTTTGAGAAATGAGTTGAATAATTTGAGCAATTCTATAAGCGATCCTTGGTTTGTAGCCGGGGATTTTAATGACATTATTAGTTTAGATGATCAAACAGGTGGTAGGGGGCATAATGTTCAAAGATGCATGAGACATCAAGAGAGGATTAATGCTAAAGGTATAACTTGCTTTCTTAAGGCATCCATTCTCCATTTGTCCTTTAGAAGCTCTTATCACTATCTAGTCCTATTCAAGCCTCAAGGAGTTTCTCCACCTAGACAAAACAAACCATTCAAATATGAACTAGCTTAAGAGCTACATGAAGGCTTTCTAGAAGTAGTAAAGAGTATTTAGGATCCAGTTATAAATTTTTTGGAAGCAACTAAAAAATTTTGTCGAAGGGGTGAAGACATGGAATGAGAATGTGTATAGTATAAAAACGAGAAAATGCACTATAAAATGCTCAAGGGGGGAAGGGTTGGTTTAATTGAGTATTTGCCTAAAAAAGCTCAAACAATTAATTTTAATGCAGCAGATCAAATTAACTTTAATGGCAGTGGATATACAACAACAGATTACAATATGAAATTTAAAAGAGATAGGGATAGAAGAGTTTAGTCTAGATTTTGATGTAGAGTTCGGCCCACTTTCTACTCTCCATGATCCAACAATGCCTCTAATCAAGGACTTCACCACCACTATATTAATCACCAAATAATCACGCCTAAGATGAGCAATACATCACTTTTACAATATACTTAGAAAATAAAATATTTCTTTTCTCTCAAGATGCTCACTGATAAATAGAAAATAAAAGAACAGAGCACTATAATATTTTTCTATCTCTTGTTCTTGACATTTACAAGTTAATGAATAAGAGAAAAAGAAATTTAAAAATTTATCTATTTGCAAATAAAAGCTCTTTTCCACTTTTACACTTTTTTTTCCTTCTTTTTGAATCTCCGAAGGACAGCGTATTTATAGCCTTCCGAAATTCAAATGTCCATTGGAGATAACGTCTTTAAGTCGCCAAGTATTAAATTCCCTTCATCGACTCCTTTTGCCACATCGGCTCATGCTTTTAGACCTCGCGCCTTAAACTTTGTTGCACCACAAAGTGTCGCGCTTTAAATTTAGCCCTTGACAAGTCTTTGCTCATGTGGACTTCATCAAGCCTTGAATTAAAACTTTTCATGCCTTAAGACTTATCACGCACTATATTCATCGCACCTTAGTTTGTTGAATGTTGGTTTTGAGCTTGTCGTGCCTAACGATCATTTATCGAGCTTTAACCTTTGAGCTTATCACCCCTTAAGGAGTGGACTCCTCGAGCCATCGACGTGACTCTCGACTAATGACTCTACATTTTAAGCTTGTTGAGCTTTGGTCTTGAGTTTATTGCGCCTTAGTGAATGAAGCAGTCTAGCTTCGAATTAACCGTCAACTAGATTGTTCATCACTAGTTTGTTCCTTTTAAAACCTGCACAACCTCCACAAAAACACACAACATACATATATGTATTCTAGGATATTATTCATCATATTGTTTTTCTAATTAAGTGTAGTTTACCATAATTGAATAATTAATTGTGCGGTACATTGTATCATCAAAATCCATATTGAACATATAAGTTCAACAATCTTTTTTTTTTATGAGGACAATTATACACATTCAATCCCTTTTCAATTCATATACCCATCGTCCTACACCCCCACCCCCCTCTCTCCCTCCCCTCCCCCAACCAACACGCGTGCCCCAAACTGAGTATGCGAGCTTCAAAGGAATTTTCTCAAGTTTAATTCAAAGACTTGATGCTTAATTCTAGGAAGATGCAAACTTCACTTAATTGATCATTTGGTTCCCTTTTTTTGGCAAATGCAAACATAACATAAACATACAAACATAATAGCTCTTCTCTCCTTTGAACTTATAAAAAGCATACTACATGCATTCTCTACTTCTCCTCCTTTGTACTGATCAGAAAGATATTTCACGCATATTAATTGTGCATTCTACACTTCTTTCCTTTGTACTCATAAAAAAATGAAACTTATGATATTGCAAATAGGAGAGATGCACAAACAAGCATACACGAATTTATAAAAAAAAAAATCAAATATTATTAAATTAAAAAGAAAGAGCATCACAAAGCATGTTCAAACATTCAAAACTAAGTTTTAGCAACAACTTTGTTTAAGCAAACACATATAAACAGGTTTTTTGCAAACAAAACAAATTACAACTATTATAAAAACATATTTGAACATTTAATAGCTTCGTAAATCCTAAGATCAAGTTCTAAATTATCTTGTCTCCATGATATTTTAGCACTCATCTTGCTGTCATGCTCAATTCTCTTGTAAAGTAAAAAAGGTCTTCACTCAAGGGTTTTGTAAAAATATTAGTAATCTATTGTTTGCATCAAAAATTCCAAGATGATATCTCTATTTAGAATATAATCTCTAATGAAATTATGTCTAATTTTGATATGTTTGGTCCCTGAGTGTTGAGTTGGATTTTTTTTTATCAAATTTATAACACTTATGTTATCATAGAATTGGAAGATTTTCAAATCTTAAACCATAATCAAGCAAAGTTTGTTTCATCCATAAAGTTGTGCACTGCATTGCCAGCAGCTATATACTTAGCTTCAGTAGTTGAAAGTGTAACTGAATTTTGCTTCTTTGAGCGCTAAGATTAGGGAATTTCCAAGAAAGTGGCACATGCCACTTATGCTTTTCCAACTACTTCACATCCACAAAGTCATCATTGGAGTATCCAACTTGATCAAAAGAGGTAAACTTTGAATACCATAAGCCAATTTCAATGTGCCTGCAAATACTTGAATATGCATTTTACTGCATTCAAGTATGATTCTTTTGGATAAGATTGAAATCATGCACATACACATACTGACAACATGATATCAGGTTTAGAAGCTGTTAAATATAACAAACTACCTATCATGCTTTTATAAAGATTTTCACAAACATTTTTTCTATTTTCATCTTTAGCAAGTTTTACATTTGTGCTCATACGTGTAGGTCTTGTTTTGCAATTATCCATGTTAAACCTTTTCAAAAAACCTCTTGTATATTTTGATTGATTGATGAAGGTTTCATTTTCAGATTGCTTTATTTAAAGATCAAAAAAATAATTGAGTTCTCCCATCATGTTCATTTCAAACCCTTTCTTCATAGATTCCACAAAATCATTTATAAGACTCATATTAGGAGCTGCAAACATAATGTCATCCACATAGATTTATACAATCATTGTATCTGACTTCTGATTTTTAAGAAATAGAGTTGCATCAATTTTTCCTCTAGAAAATCCATTATTTAAAAGGAAGCGACCGGTTCTTTCATATTAAGCTTTAGGAGCTTGCTTTAGTCCATAAAGAACTTTGTTTAATTTAAAAACATGATCGGGGAATTTATTATTCTCAAAACCCGATGGTTACTCTACATAGACTTTTTTTTTTATAAAACATTTAAGAAAGCACTTTAGATATCCATTTGAAAAAGAGTAAAATTCTTAAATGTAAAAAATGCAAAAAGCATTCTTATAGGTTCTAGTCTAGCAACCAAGGCAATGGTCTCATCAAAATCTATGCCTTTTCTTGATTATAACCTTTAACAACTAATTCACGCTTTATTTCTTGTTATTATTCCAAATTCATCAAGCTTGTTTCCATAAACTCATTTGGTTCCAATAACTGATCTACTATCAGGTCTAGGAACCAATTTCCAAACACCATTTCTTGTGATTTAGTTTAATTCTTCATGCATAGCATGTATCAAAATATCATCTTTTAAAGCCTTTTTAATTTCTTAGACTCAATTTGAGATAAAAAAAAAAAAAGATTACTTATATTTCTTAAAGATAATCTTGTTTGTCCTCTATTAGAAGGTTTACCAATAATTAGATTTTTTTGATGTGATCTTGCATATTTCCATTTTTTAGGAAGATCATAATTAGCATATTCATGTACTACATCCATTTTATGTTCATTATCTTCTTTATTGTTATTTTCAAGAGAGAATTTATTCAAATAAGCACAAACAGCATCAACATCATCATTTGAGCATAAATAAGACAAATAATCATGAAAAGCAACATGTATAGATTTTTCTACAACTAAAGTTCTTTTATCAAACACTTTATATGCTTTATTAGTCAACGAATAATATAGAAAGATTCCTTCATCATTTTAGTATCAAATTTTGCACATTGTTCTTTTCCATTATTTAAGATGTAACATTTAGTGTCAAAAGGATGAAAATAAGATATGATAGGTCTCTTTCCTTTCCAAAGCTCTGAGGGGGTTTTCTTGAGAATTGGTCTTATAAAAACTCTACTTGATATATAGCATGTAGTATTTATAGCTTTAGTCCAAAAATATTTTAGAAAATTGTTTTTACACAACATGATTCTAGCCATTTCAGTAAAAAGTTTTATTTTTCTTTTTGACTACACCATTTTGTTATGAAGTTCTAAGTGCTGAAAAAGTATGTTCATTGCTATATTTACTAAAAATCATCCATTTCATAATTTTTAAAATCTCCCCATGATCACTTTGAATATATATAATATTATGACCTTTTTTCATTTCAAACTTTTTGTAATATCCAAAAAAGACATGATTTGTTTCGTCTTTAGATACAAAGAAGAAATTCCATGTAAATCTAATGAAATCATCAATAATAACCAAAGTATATTTCCTACCTCCCAAACTTAGAATTTGAGTAGGACTAAATAAGTCCAAATGCAATAGTTCTAATGGCTTAGAAGTGGAAATAATATTCTTAGACTTAAAAGAAGTCTTAGTTTGCTTTCTCCGTTGGTATACTTGACAAATCTTGTACTTTTTGAAATTTATTTTTGGTAAACCTTTCACAAGATTCTTTTTAACAAGTTTTGAAATAACGTCCATGCTAGCATGTCCCAAGAAAGGTTTATTAAACACCTCAGCACTTCTCTAGTTTGTGAAAGATGTCATTGTGGTCTTGAGAATTTAATCCATGTGCTCAAAGATTGCAAACTTAGTTAACTAGTGTAAATAGATTCTTCTCTCTGGATCTAGATGATTGGATTTTATGGAACATGAAAAATGAACTTTATAGCACTATAATTTCTAGTTGGAAAGCTGCTTTCTTCATCATATGTTGGAATCTTTGGAGATGGCGTAATAATCAAGTATTTGATGAGGCTAACAAGATTCCAAGTGATGTTATAGCTGCTATCAAGTTCCAAATTGAGGAAAATTATTTAGCTTAGAAACAAAAGTTGGTTTTAGTAAGAAGGACTATTAGATAAAAAATTCTGGTTGGTTAAACTATCCCATGTTTAATTTTTTTAAAGCTCAATTGTGATGGCTCAGCTTAAAATGATGATAATTATAGAGCTAGTGATCCAATTAAGGATTCTTTAGGCAGTAGGTAATTGGATTTACTCATTCTTTAGGGAAATGTAATTCTTTTGTGATTGAAATTTAGGGTGTCTTTGATGGTCTTAAAATAGCAGTTGCTAGGGTTATCAAACTGCTGTGAATTGTAGTAGATAATTTATAAGTTATAAAGTTGCTACAAGTTCATCTTCCTCTGTCTCATCAACAAACAAATTTTTTGTTTGAAATCTAGGAATTATTGAGTTCCCTTGATTAGTTTTCTGTTAGACGCATGTACCATGAAGGTCAATTTTTGTGCAATTTTTTGAAAAAGATGGTCTATAATTTGAGATTTGGTGTGAAGGTTCTAGAACAGCCCCCCTTTGGTATTTTGGAGTGCTACAAAAGGATTGTTGTGTTGTTTCAAGACCATAACTTGTTATTACCTAATTATGCTAAGGTTTTTTTCTGTTTTGTTTCTTTAATTTCCTTAGTTCACAAAAAAAAAAAAAAAAAAAACACATGAATTTGCTAAATTATGCCATGGTGTAATCCTATATTAATGTTAATATTTAAGTCAACCTTGTTCCTTTATTAAATTTTTCATAGAGATCATGAAAGGGTATATAATGGGAATAAATTTGATGGAACTGTAAACTTTAACTATTTCATAAAATTATCAAATTTTTGAGTTAGTTTTCGATTCTAACTTATCTATTTAACTTTGTTGAGTTTAGAGGAATATTTTACTTTATATTTTAAGTAAATATAATGTTTATACAAATTAAGTCAGAGATTACTTTGCTTGGTTTACAATAAGTCCAAGGTGAATTATTCCACAATTTACTGCTCTTGAATGCTTATTTTAGATTTCCGTTGTGATCAATGTTTTCTATTGACGAAAATTTCTTAACATGTTTTTGTGGTATATTAAGCTAGAATATGTATGTCAATGGAGTTTTATGGGTTTAGATGGAAAATTTTAAGAAAATTGATGGTTGAAGAAAACAATCAACAACTAACATGTCCATGACCACATAAACTTATTCATAAGTGACCATATTAAACACTGTTAACTACACTCGTGCATTTTAATGGTTTCATAAACATGAACCAACCAACTTGTTTTATAAAATAAAAAAAAATTCAAAGAAAATAGTTTTAAAGATTATAACAGGGGTTCCAAATAAATTTCAATAAAAAAAGTGGATGCAATATAATCAACCAACATTTAAAAAACAGATAAATAAAACAATTGATTGACCAATATATTACAGTTTAGCAATCAACAACTCACATAAACATATACTACTAATCATTTATGTTTTATTTTAACGCACACAAGCAATAAGCAATCATAGACACGTACATGGTGCTTGGAAGAAGCTAATTTTAAATCTTATTATAAGAATAATTAGACAAATATTAGAATTTAGCTCAAAGTGAGATAACATCAGCTAGATATTATATTCTCATCTTTAAACTTAATTTAGTTCAAAATTTTTTCAAATTTCACATTTATCATTGAAATATTTGAGGGTATGTGTGCTCTTTGTTGGTAAAAATCAATTGGAACGAACAACTGAAGAAGTGGCCAACTAAGGCTGGCTAACCAGGGGCAGTTGTTCGATGGTGGCTGCCTAGGGGTGGTCAACTTGAGCTAGTCGGCCAGTCATTCTTTCATCCAATTCAACCATCTTCTTTGGTCAATCCTTCAAGTTGCCTTAGTGTGATTCTATGATGTCTCTTAAAAGTCTTTCTATGGTTTTTGTTCCAAATGTCGATTTTATATGTTTCAATTCATTAAGCTATGTATCAAATTTGATTTCTCCTAAATTCATGATTAACCACAAGTTTTTCTCGATAATTGAGATCAATATTTTAGATTAATACCTAACAAGATCCTTGTTTCTCCAATTGCACAACAAGTTTATCTTTAGAAATCAAAAGATCGGTGACTGAGTTCCTTACCTTGATTCAAGCACCTAGTTCATCATCACAATAGTCTATGAAGCAATATCTCAAGATCCTTACTTAAAGTCTCCAACAATTCCTTCCATATATTGTATAGAATCAATCTATGATATTATTGAAATCTTTATAATATGATATTACCTTCAACAATCTTTTGTTCTTCTATATCGATTTCTTTGATTTCTTATCAAAGCATATCCTCGATTAATAGACTTTCATCTAATAGTTTATTAAAAACTAAAAAGGTGGTTTCTCATAAATCTTATCTTTTTACTAGATTACCATTCTCCTCGGGATTTAGAATGTCCTACTGGTTTCTCTAAAATCCCTAGAAGGAGAGCATAAGAAAAGGCATGATGGGTTTTATATAGAGGTATCCTAGGTAATGTTTCTTAAAGTGTAAGGAATTTTTTTTAACGTAAGTGGAGATAGGACAAATAAGGAAGGTAGGGTTTTGATAAGTTATTATTTTGCCATGTTCTATTGGATATATATATATATATATATATTGGATATTTCACTTTCTTCCATTTCTCTTCTAATGTTTTGATTTGATTTTAAGGCTAAAATACTTTAAACAATCTTTAGATTGAAAATAAAATTACATTAATGTGTTTCATTTTGACATACAAGATAGTGATTTCATGCAAAAAAAATAGTGATTTAATGTAATAATGTTGGGTATTTTTGTGAAAGCTAATTTTAAGGCCTATGTTTTCATGTAAGTGTATGGAAGAAGGAAATTAAAGCATTGGATTTTAGCACCAAAAAGCTCCCACACAAATTGACTTTAGGAGTAAAGGATGCATAACCCTTTTATGATTTCCTTTTCTCTTTTATACTTATATGTGTTACAAATGGTTACAACCAATTTCAAAGGCTTTTATTACATGTCTAAGCTATTTGTAGATTGATTACTGTTATAAGATTCTGTAGAAGTCATTTTGGTAATTGGGCCTAGGGCCAAATCTATAAGCCCCGAAAAATTCAGTAAATAATTCCAAAATGAACTTTAAAAATAAACCCTAAAAATGACTCCAAATTAAAATTGAACTTCGACTAGTCCTAAATCACGAACGAATCTAGAAATTTCTTAATCTTGAGAAAAATAAGAATCCTTAAAAATAAAATAAGAACTCAACATACTTCAAATCCAAAACCACTACGTATGACAAATTCCATACTTAACTTAACTCTGACTTATAAAATCGGGTAATACAGAACCCAAAAACAAATTATTAAAAAGTAAATAACGATAAACTTTGGAAATAAAACTCAATTCAGAATTCCGAAAACGTTAAGAGATATTAAATACTTACAAAAATAAAATTTAAAATAATTATCTCAAATTAAATATGTTGTATAAACATAAAACGTCAGTTTCCAAATTGGCAAAGATCTAAATCGAAAATCACCCGGGAACCTAAGTGGAATATAGTAGTTTAAGTATGACAATCTCGCACTGTTAACCCTAGAAGCCGAGGTGTAGTTTAAGTGTGTAAAATAGCTCATAGTAATATAAGGTCGCTTAAAAATATCAGATTGGTAAATTTTTGACCTATTTCGAACCCATTCGGATACAGACTTCGAAAAGCATGTCCGAGGCTCGAGATATAAAAAATATACCATTAATACCGTTAGACTTGTATTTTCATAGGGATTTCAAAAATATCAGTTATATAATTTTTCGATAACTAGAAATATTTGATTTTACAATTATATTCGTATTTCATTACTACCGTTAATTAACTAGTTTTTTAACACTATTTATTACTATTCATTACATGATTTTGTTATTCTTGTAAACCCTTATATTTCTAGAAAAATATTTTATATATCATAGAAAATTTTGTTTTTCAAAAATTTAATTCGTTTCGGGTTTTTACGGGATCGTTTCTATTTAAGATCGATACTAAAAATAAAATAAATTAATTTAATAATTGAAAAATATTTTATTTCATAAAATTTTTTTGAATTTTTCGAGTTATAAAAATATCATTTATAGCTCATATTCGCGTATTTTGATCATACGGTAACATATTTATTGAAATACTAAAATAATTCAAATAATTATTTAATTTTAATTATGAAAATTCTGCCACTCATTTAAAGATATTTTTCTTAATTTTATTTTATATATTTTTTAATAAAAAGTACTTTTCAACCCATACTTCAAGTACACTTCAATTGTCACTTCTACACATTATTCAAGTTTTCTTTCACTCATTTTACACTCCATTTCCATGCTTGCATGACCACACCCTAATAATAGCCTCTTTTCTTTTATTTTAATGATTTATTTAATGAATTAAAGTCTCTTTTAGTTAGCAAATTAAGTAACATAAGTTACACTTTCAAAAATCAAGTTACAAGACAATTAAACTCCTCTCTCTCTCATTGGAATTCATGTGCAGCCCTCCCAATTCTGCCATTGTGTTATTTTTTTTTATTTAACACACATTAATACACTCTCTCTTTATTTAATGCCTCTTATTTACACCCTTTCATTCCTTTACAACCCTACTTTTTACACTCTCTCTTTTCCTCTCTTTAACTCTTTCTTATCCTTGTTCTTACAAGAAACAAGCTGCCCCCATTTCCATTTCTTGCTTCCACACTTCATTCTTGAAGATTCTTTAAGTAAACTTTCTTCTTAAGCTTCCATAGATGATATAGGTAAAGTATAGTGAGAGTTTCATGTATCAAATGATCTTCTATAAGCTTAAAAGTTAAGGATGATGATGTCAAAATGAAACACTCCTCTTATCAATGATTATTTTCTTGCTAAAAGTAGTTATATTTTGTAGATCTAATTTTTTTTTGTAGCTTTGATTTTGTTTATGTTTTAGATCTTGTTATATGAGTTATTATTTTGTTATTGCTAATGATTTATGCATATATTCATCATTCACATAACCATCATAGTGTTCATGCATTTATAACTAGTATAGTAAACTAGATCTAGTTGTTTTAGGTTCATAAATGCATTAGACTTTTGATTTATTTTCTTAAATAACTTGTAATAGCTTGATGATAGTAGAAAAGTTTTAGAAAGCTCAAGATCTATTTTAGTTTCAACAAAAATCATTTTTGAAAATTATGATAAAAAGGGAACCATATTTAGAAAAGCTATTTTTCAACTTCAAAATGTGTATTTTTCATTTAAAATGAAGGGCTTAAGGAATAGATATCATAAATGAATGATTTTGAGGAGTAAAGTTTAGATCTATGAGTTTATAGTTTACTACCATGCATTTCTTTTATATTCATATTCATATTATGTGTAGATCTTGGATTTGAACTTGAATAAAAATAGTAAAATTCGTATCTTGGCAAATCCTATATTTAAAAACTACTTTCCAAGTCTCAAAATGGAAGTCTTAGTTGAGAAAATGAAGGTTTAGTGAATGTATATCGTCAAGACTTCTTTTTACAAGAATCAAAGGTGATTTTCAAAAGTTACTTTCAAAATAAAAATCTCATTTTCAGATTTAAACCAAGGCATAGTTTAAAAACATGTTTTCCAACTCAAAAATAAAGTTTGTATTCAAGAAATGGAAGGCTCTTAAGATAAGATATGTAAAGGATGATTTTTCTTAAGTTTAGATGGATTTTATCAAAAGATATGTCCGAAAATAAATTTGGTAAATTCGGATCTCAACCAAGACCGATTTTGAAAACCCATTTTTCAACACCAAAATGAAAGATTTGTTTAGAAAATGGAAAGCTTATGTAATAGGTATCAATAGAATATGTTTTTGATAAGTAAATGGTAGATCTACTAGTAGAGATTCTCAAAAATAGGAAGAGATTACAAAATATGAAATTTGAGTTTTATCCAAATTTTGTAAATTCGGATGGTATCAAAACCATGTCTTAAAAACCTATTTATCAACCCAAAAACTTGTGTTTTATGTGAAAAATGAGGAGTTTAGGTCATAGATATCATCAAGTAATAATTTTTATCAATTAAGATGAGATTTGCTAAGAAAAATATGTAGAACAAGGAGTAGAAATAAAGTAGAAAAATTTGAGTTGTTTATCATTTTAAGAAATTCGTAATAATGGAGTAATGGTATGAAAACCCATATTTTTCAAAGTCAAAATAGAATTTTTATTAAAGAAATGAAGTCCTTAGTGGCTAGGTATGGTTGAGCCTTAATTTTATAAGTATCAAATGAGTTTTCTTAAAGGAATCACCACAAAAACAATTTTTACAAATTCGGATTTTGGGAAGAACCAATTTTAAAAACATGTTTACAAAGTGTAAAATGGAAGTTTTTATTGAAAAACAAAGGCCTTAGGGAATATACATAATGAAGGCTTAATTTTAACAAGAATAAATAGATTTTATCAAGGAATGTTTCTAAAAACAAGTGGGGATTGTCAAGAATACAAGACTAGCCTTTGTAAGTTGATTTTTCATAAAGTCTTACAAAGAATAATTTTCTAAAAATTTCTTTTGTTCAATATCATCAAGAACATGTATATATATATATATATATATCTCATGACATATCATTTATGGTAGTAACTTGTTGATACTGCATATATACTTGCTTTGGATAGTAGAAACATTACAAACATTCACAAAACTACTTTTCGGAATTGAATTTCGCTACTGATCAGAACTTTTTAAGCTTCAAAGTTTTCAAAACTTAAATATGATATTAGAATTAGATATATCTTTCAAAGTAGATAGAAATCGATATATAATTTGCTAAATTCCAGTTAAAACGACCAAGTTATGTCGTTTTAAGTTGGAATTCCGCTTAGGATGAGAATTACGAATTTGATAGTTTGTATGAGATAGAATGGATTAGTTTGAGTTGAAATACTTATTAGGGTATTTCTTCCTTTTTAGGTGATCCTGAAATCAACGATTCCATAGCACCGGATTATTTTTACTAAGAGGCCGGTGATCCAATGGCCGAGTGAGTTTTCCTCTTATTTTGTTACCTTGATTGTGCTTGTAGCTAGTTGCATTAGAATTACGAAAAGATAAAATTGTGATGAGTTGTGATATAATCTTGGTTGAATGAATGATAAGTATATCGAGGCGAGACTTGTTGTAAGATCATTGTATGAGTTAGCATAGACTTGAATTGTTTGAAATTCTCTATGATCGCTCTTAACCTATATAATAAAAATGCCATGATTATATGAATAAACTGTACAAGCATATCACGTTTTGAGTCACATTATATTGGCTGATATACCTTTGGTGAGACAAAAGTATATTAGCGGATAGGCGAAGGGGCCTAAGTTAACATTAAGGATGTGAGATCGCTTAAGTTAACGGATGTGGGGTAGACACATAAAACCATCACAATAAAACAACAGATGTTGTATAATCAAGAGAAAGAGATCTTGGTTATGATTGCATGACTTATGGACCACCCCACTCAAGATTGGAATTATGGTTGCATGTCTTATGGACCATCCCAACCCCGAATGGAGGGCGTAAATCCATTCACATATGGCTACCAGAAATTCATATGCTTGTCTGCTCATGTGTTTGTTCATGCATAGCATATGAATGAATTATAACTTGCTTGTTATGGTACGAAATTAAAGGAACTCTCACTAAGCTAGTGTAGCATATACCCCAATAGATGTTTGAATAAACAGGTTGACGGGAGAACACTACTTGGAGACCCAGATGGTTGGAGCTGAATGTAACTTCGGGATTTTGGCAAGAAGTAAAAATGTTTGAAGATACTAGCTAGGTTTTGTGAATTGCTTTGTAATAGTTCTATGTAGTGAAATCTTTTAATGAATTGAAATTGAAGTATAGTGATTTGTATTTGAAGTATAGTGAATTGTATTTCCTTTACATTGTTACTCAAGTTGTATCCATATAAAATGTATCACTCCGATGTGTCTTCCATGTGTTAGATGCCTTGTACATAGTATGGAAGCCTTCGGGTGACTGAGTGCTTTAATATTGTGTACGGCGGATTGCCACGTTTAGGGTACCATTCAGGGCGTGACATAATTTAATGCCAATAACTAGTCTTTTGGGTAGTGGCAGGATCTAGAAGACTAGGTCCAATAAGGATGTTATAGGAAGATTTGACTTGGTAGGTTTCGAATAGATATCATTGAATAGGTTTATTTTACTGTTGATCGGTTTCTTGTGCATGAAAAATAGACTATAAAATTATCTTTATGGGCTAATTTAGGCTTTATTTGATTGAAAGAAGGCATGTATGGATTAAAACAAGCCTTAAATCCCTTTTATATTGAAAATGGGTTATTTTAAAAGAATAATAGGCTTCTTTTATATTATAAAGTCCTTCAAGCTCTCTTCAAGCTCGTTTATAAGCCTACACCACTATTAAAGAAAAGAAGACTCCAATTTCAGTCATTGAATCCATAGAAATGATCCAGCGGCTAGCATCAACTTCCCATGTCTATAAATAGAAGGCTTCTCTTCTCATTTAGAGTCAATTTATGTATTGCTAAGATTGAGTGCGGCATGAAAATTATGCTAAAACATCTCCAAGAAAGATTAAAGCCTCTACTCAGGGAAGAACGAGTTAAGAAAGATCGAGTTTACTTAATTTGATCTTTTGTCACACTTGTATACTTAAGAAATTAGGTTTTTCTTTCCTCCTCTCTCTCTCTATGATATTTGTATACATGTCATCATCACAAGACTCCTTTCAGGTTGATCAACATGTCTATCGCATGTGATTGGTCAATTATAATAACCCCACAACACAAATTCCATTCTACTTGTACACATATTCTTTATCATTTCTATTACATGTATTAGCCTCCTGCTTTGTAACACTAATTATATAATATGCGTGTGACCCTTATCACACATAATATGCTTGTGAATCCTATTCGCCATGATAATCCCTCGGACATGTTTGTCTTTTTCCCCTCTACAATTCCTTTGCAAATTTATATCTTAATCTTTAACATTTTTTTTTTTTTTGCTATCACAATATATCTCATTATAATCACTTATTTACTTTGTCATTATTTACAAGAAGAATGAATGCTTTGCAAATTTATATCTTAATCTTTAACTTTTTTCTATTGTCACAATAATATCTCATTATAATGCTTATTTACTTTGTTGTTATGTACAAAGTAGAATAAAGAGTTTACATAGAAACTACATCTTTTGACTAATTACAATGAAATTCTTCCATAAAATTGATATCAATTAGTTAGTTATAATAGATTTAAATATAGTATTGGAGTATATTTAAGTGATTTTAAAGGATGATAATTGATAAGGATGTGAAGTCTAAAACTTTTAATATTGTCTTCTTAAGTTTGATTGATTTTATGAGAGCATAGTAAAGGAATATATTAACTACTTCTTCCCTACAAACCTATTCTTTCATTTATTTGGCATAATAACTATTCCATGAAATCATTATATGCATAAATGAGGAATTGCAATACCTTTATAAGGTCAAGGTAATAGTTATTCTTTGATTTTGTAAATCATATTTTCATATCTGTCTATAAGACCTCAATTGAACTATAATGCTAACTATCATTTCTCCATTCCATTCGTTAAAAATTGCAATCCTAATTATGTTTATCACCAACTATATGCTAGAATTAACAATTTGATATTGTTCACCATGATGGTTGCATGCATATAAAACAAAAGACATGATTATGTATGAAGAAGAGAATTGAACCTTTCAACTTATCTTGAATTTTTAATTATATTCATAAAGCAAAAGAGCAATGCTATTGGATTCGAGTTGATCGGCCCGATTCAATATAGTTGAACCTAACTCCTCATTGGGAACGAACTAGTTTAACTATAATTCAACTTCCAGCTTTACCCATTGATCCTTGACCCTGTAGCATGTTCAAGTGAAGATCCTAGACTGGGTTTGACAATATTGGTGAAGTGTTCCCTTGTAAAACTTGTAGATAGAACTCGAACTTGAGCAAAGGCTATAAACATTGAGTAAGCAAATGAGGAAGAGAGAGAGAAAGAGTAAACAAAATTTGATTATGCCCGATAAGAAAGATATAGCATCTTAATAGTTAATGGGCTTGTAAAAATACAATGTTCGAGTGACGATCCTGGATCGGGTTTGACAACATTGGTGAAGCGCTCCCTTGTAAAATTTGCAAGCAAAACTCAAACTTGAGTAAAGGCTATAAACATTGAGTAAGCAAATGAGGAAGAGTAAAGAAAATTTGATTGTGCTCGATAAGAAAGATACAAGCATCTTAATAGTTAATGGGCTTATAAAAAGACAATTGTATTTTTTATATCTAGCCATTTGACTTAAATTGATGGAATCGGTAAACTCAATTAGAAATGTAAGATTATACCAATTTAATTTGGAAAACCTCCTAAATTCGTGAATTCATAGATTGATACGAGTAAGATTGTGATTTTGAAAACTATAGAAGGAAATTTAGTTGTAAGAAAAAAAAATGGAAGAAAAACTTATTTTTTTGAAACAAAAGTGGATAGGGGAAGGGACCCATTTGTAGGTGGCTATCTATAGCTCGCTAACTTATGAGACAAAATCTTTGAACTTGGCTTAAGTATGGAAGGCAATATATGATTAAGATGAGGAAAAAACTCAATACCATGTAGAATTAAAAAGCATTTAGGAAATATACTAATGTAAATAGATAATAATGATGTGGATAAACTCGATTGGAAATAGGATGGCTTAGGATGGTTTCCTAGGAAGTTTGCATATCGAAAGTTGAATAAAGGAGAAAGACGGTGTGGAGAATAGAGAATATAATTTAATATGAAGATGTCTAGCTAGTTTAAAATTTTAAGAATTTGTTTGGAAATGTCTCTATAACATAATATCAACAAAAGATAATTTAAGGAAAAGAGGTATCTAGCTTGAAGAAAATTGTGTCTTTTATGGAGTAGAAGAGGAAACTGTGGAGCATATCATGAGGTCATATAGTTGGAACAAAAAGGGTGTGGGAACGTTTTAAGACCTCTCCTATCTGGTAAAGGACTCTAAATCTAAGCTTTTTGGAGTAACTAAAAGAAAATGACCATATAACAAAGAAATGTGTAAAATTAATGGATTTACCATGACAATGTCAATATTTATTCATGATTTAGAGGCTTTGGTATGAGAGAAATCAAAGGAAATCTTGTTTAGGTGAAAACAATCTCAAATTGATGAAAATTATAGAGTAGGAGTTGCTAAATTTTGGAACTTATATCATAGGCGAATAGGTGGGAGTAAATTTCAATCAAGGGTAATAGATAATTTTGTTATGATGGCTAGAGTAAAATTGTGATGGGGTAAGTAAAGGGATTCATTAGTGGTAGAAAAGAGAAATATTGATAAATGCAACATGAGAATGTATTAAAGGGTTTAGAAAGAAGACATGTTGTACTTCTCCACTTAAAGCAAAAACATCGATCATATATTAGGGATTGTGTCAACTAGAAAATTTTAAGGATGAACATGTGATATTTAAAGTTGGTATAAAATAGGAACTTGATTTAATAGTGAAAGAATATTCACTGAATAATTTGCTCCTAATGTGATTATATCATGTCAGTGAAAAAACACAAAGTTATAGAGATTCAAGAAAAGCAAACTAGACTATGAATGGTTGCAAAAATTGATGTTTATGACCTTGTTATGTTTATAGGGAACTTTTACAGTCTTATCAATGGGACCATCCAACTCATCATCCAATCATTTGAATATTTATGTGAGTTAGCAGAAGAAGCATTTTAATGATATGATCGCTACTGAGTATCAATTTAAGCTAGGGCTGTGCAAAAAAACCGACCAAACCATGAACCGAACTGGACCTGACCGAACCGAACCGCAATTTCGGTTTTTTTTGAAACGGTTTGATTCGCGGTTCGGTTCATTGAAGAGCAAATGGTTCGCGGTTCAGTTCGGGACCATGAACCGAACCGTATGGTTCGAACTGAACCGAACCATTTTATATATTAAAAAAATTAAACATATTATTTTTACTCTTAATTGTTTTATTAATGGTACATATCTATGTCACAAATTTTAAAAACAAATAATTTTTTTAAATAAATTAATTGTTTTTTAAATTTTTTACTTAAATATGTGTTAGTCCTTAGAATAAAATTAGATTTTTCATAATATGTTTCAATTGTTATGTTATCTATAAGTAAGATAGATTTTAGAATTTAAACTCTAGTATTCTAACTTAAAAAAATTAATTGTCGTAAATTTTTTTTACTTAGATATGTGTTATTCATTAGAATAAAATTAGATTTTTTATAATATGTTTTAATTGTTATGTTATCTATAAGTAAGGTAGATTTTAGAATTTAACCTCTAGTATTCTAACTTCTACATATTTCTTTTCCATTTGTCTTACTAATTAATCTAGTTCTATTATTTAGTTACTTATTGGTTTATATAATTGGTAATATGTTAGTTAGAAGCATACAACGAATTACATTTTATGTCTTATATTGAGATAAAATCTAGTTTATCATTATAGTTTAAGATAATTCAAAAAAATGAGACTAGTCATAGTTATAATTTTATAATGGATGAAATCTTTTCCTTCATATAAGTTTTACATGTTTATTTGATAAATGATTAATTTTAAATATTATTGTTTATATTTGCATTAGTGATAAGAAAATATATAATTGAACTTTTTCGATAGAATTGTTTTTTATTTTATGAAAAAATGGTTCGAACCGCGAACCGAACATTTTTTTTTCGGTTCGAAAAAATTAGGAACCGAATCGTATAGTTAGGTTCGAATTTAAAAGAAAAACCGAACTGTAAATTATAGTACGGTGCGATTCGGTTCGAGATGCAAACTGAACCGAACCGTACCGTGCACACCCCTAATTTAAGCCATTAACTAGCTTACACTACTTCCTCTTGAATGATTAGACTCATGGTTGTATGCTGCTATGTGGCTGCATGTTAATGTTTGGATGGTAATATTATGGAAAAAAGTATTAATTTACTATCTATAATATTTTGGAGGTCATATATAGTAATTGAACTAATTATGTTAGTTAATTTTTAAAATGAATAAAAATTAGGTTGTCATTTGTAAAATTAGATAGAATTAAATATTAAATTAATACATTTAAATTTTAGGTAGTAAATTGTCAAAACGAACAAAATATTAGATATCAAAAGAGATATTTGTAAATTTGTGCTAAGTCACTCAAATTGTGGAGAATTAAGAGCCAATAAAGATTTAATCATTGATTTAACATTCAATAATGGACATCATACCTACATAATAAGTATTAAAAGATTAATAAGTAATTAAATATGCAATGCACTTATGGGATTTTTGAAAAAAAAAGATATAATTTCTTTTATTAGATAATTACCTATATTATCTAAGTAGGGCACCACATTTGAGTCTCATCTATTTTCCTTAAAATTACTTATTCTAGCCTAATCATATCATTTGTACTTATATATACAAGCAGACGATGCATCCGTGATGCATGTGCATATAAAATAATCAAATATATATAAATTAATTAGATATATTATTTTGACAAGTTGGAAGAGGATAACCTTAATTAGTTATAAAAATTAGAAAATTAATTACAAATCATAATTATAATTATATTTTCCACTGGTAACTTCTCCATGTTGGGTAACTACCATGCATAAATATAGTATCAAAGTTTTAGATCGGTATATAAAATACATGCTTAGGCTAAAAAAGGAAAAATACTATGTTTATTCAACATCTATTTAATTCTATTCAAACCTTATTTAATTTCATGATTTTAGGGATATCAAAAATATTTTACGCTTAAAAGCCTATGTCTATTCAACATCTATTTAATTATATTCAAATCCTATTTAATTTCATGATTTCAAGGATACCAAAAATATCTAAAAAAAAAAAAAGACTATGTCTATTTAACTTTTATATAGTTATATTCAAACCCTATTTAATTTTCATGATTTCAAGTATATGAAAAATATTTTGCCCATATGCTAAAAACATTATATTAAAAATATTTACACTAAAGACATCAAATAGGGTGGTTTTGCTTTAATAGTATAGACAATTTATAACCTAAAATGTATGATTATAAAAACTAAAGATACGAAAGGTGAATTTATCCATTTGTTGTGTTGGGACTATTTCTCAAGATCTCTTCTTTTCAATTTTCTCTCTCTCCACTTTCCAAAATAGTTACAATTTACAACTTCCTCGTCTCTCACTCTCTCTAACTTGATCATATTCTATATCAAAAATTTAATCACAAACACCACATAGCAGTTATTATATTATCATGTTATAACTACATAGTAAATAATGAAACTTGGTCAATTTCATATTGTTTATATCATTTTTTCTAAAATCTTACTTATTTATATTTTTTTTCCTTTCTTCCAAAAATTTGCATTATGATTTAGTTAAATGATTTATATTAAACTCAAAATGTAGATAGATTTTTTTATGCTAAAAAGATTTTACTATTTTATAATAAAATGATTTAGGATTTTTCAATTCTAACTTGATATTATTAAACTTGTATACACAATGCGGATCCATTAGTTATTTATTAAGCTATAGTGAGGATATATCTTTGAAAAATTTTCTCAAATAACTAAAATTCCATGCTCTATTGAATTATAACTTAATATGTGTGTCATTAGACTTGACTTGTATGTTAAACTTGCAAAACAATATACAGTTAGTGATGTAATAGAGATTATTCGGTACAACCATGAATATATCAATCGACCCTAACTTGGGATCTACCTTGTGGCATCACCAAGTAGGTTAGTCTCCTAAACTAGTGGAGTTAGTATTTATGTGAGGCTTGAAAGTGAATTGGAATAGGTTAAGCCTAAACTTAAGGTATGTTTGGATTGTTTATTCTTTCATTTGTATTTGTATTTGCATCGAAACAATATGTGTAAATATATCCGATTTGTATTTATATTTTATTTATATTTTATCTATTTGATTTTTTTATGAAAACTATCAACTTTTTTTTTTATCTATATTTATTTTCTAATAAACGATTTGTTTAAAAAATGTTTGAAAAAAAATATCTATATTTGCAAAAAAAGCTAAACAAACAATAAACTGGCTCTATTGGACAATGGGTCAATTTAAATCTACGAAGCCTATGATCCATATTTCATTATTAACAATGTGGTTAATTAAGACCACGAAACGAAAGAATTCATATTGCTTAAACAATATAAGAACTCACTTTGTAGTTTGCAATATAAAATCCGAGCATTAAACACACACAAAGCTTCCGCATGATTGTCATCTTAATTAAACTAAAATGTTAACAAAATGCCAAAGTTTTTATTTCCCAAACATACAATGCAATTATTATCAACCCAAAGCCGCACCGCATTGCCAATTTGCCGACGGTCATTTCCAAGTTCCAACACCTACTCTTACTCTTCGGAGATATTTTATTAGTGGGAGCAAATAAAAAATAAAAAAAATTCCCCTCTTCTTCCTCTTTCTTATAAACTCCACCTTACTTCCCTTCTGCCACGCCACACTCCCTCGCAACCACCTCTCTCTCCAAACAAGCAGAATCTCTCTCTCTCTCTCTCCCTTTTTCGTTTTCGTTTTCGTTTCTTCTTCTTGAAGACAATCTTTCTCTCTCTCTCTCTCTCTCTCTCTCTCTCTGTGTCCCACCATGGAGAAGAAGAACCTTCCCTTAATTTCCCTTCTCTTTACGATATTTCTTCTCTCTCCTTCCTCTTCCTCCTCCTCCTCCCTAAACTTGGGCGGACTAGGGTTTGCTCCATCGTCTTTCCCATCATTTCATGCCGAAAAGCTGATCCGGGAGCTGAATTTGTTCCCAAAAGAGGACCTCAACGTTGTTCCATCTCACACTAGGGATTCTGATAAGAAGAAGATCGTCGAAAAGCGATTCAAATTTCCAAACATTAAGGAGGACGTATCGGTGGCTCCGACTGAGGAGGAATTAGGGCACCATGCTGGGTATTACAAGTTGGAACATTCTCATGATGCCAGGTATGTTCTTTGATTATGTTTGATCATGTTATTGTGAAGGTCAGGTCAAGTTTGGTTTTTACCTTTCCATTTTTAGGTGTAAGCTTCGATTTGTTTAAGGAAGGTGATGAAATCCTCCGTTATTGATATTTCTTTGTGAAGTATATGATCATCTCCAAATTAAATCAAACGTTCAATCAATAAGTAAACCGAATGAAAACCGTCCACCAAATTGAATTGAAAAAAATATATATTTTGAATAACTCGGGTTAGGCTTGGATTACGAAGTCGGTTTACAGTTCAGTCGTCTTTGAATAAAAGAAATGCATTCAGCTTAGTAAATGAATCTCCTTTCTGATGAATAGTCATGATAATGCAAACCTTCGGATAAATGGATTTTGATTAGGCTTGGTGTGGTGCGAACAGGAATAGAAGTACGCTTTCAACTCTACTACTAAATGCACTGTCCAGTGCACCGTGTACCAGGTGTAAGTCTATACTGGAAGAAACTAGAAACTTCCTTGGTTGCCTAAAATGAATTGATGAAACATGGGCATCTTAGGAATAGGCAAACCCAGAGTGAATGAAATCTAATTTTCCCTCGAGTGAACATGCCCTGCTAGCAGTTTCTTGGTCACTTGAAATATGGAGATTCCCTAACGCGTTTGACTGGCACTGTTATGTTGAGCTGTTGTAATCACTGTATCTTCATGCAAATTAAGGAAGTTTGTAAACATGTTTACTTGGGTGCTGTCCTATAGCACCCAAACTCCGCGATTTGTGTATATATTGGCACATTGTAGTGTATACATTGCCCATAAATTACCCATCTCTCAGTAATTTAACATAAACCTCATGTGGTTTGTCTTTGTTTTCTTTCTGCAGGATGTTCTACTTTTTCTTTGAATCACGTACGAACAAGAATGATCCTGTTGTTATTTGGCTGACTGGGGGGCCTGGCTGCAGTAGTGAATTGGCCATGTTTTATGAAAATGGTCCTTTTACCATTGCTAACAATTTGTCTCTTGTTTGGAATAAATATGGTTGGGACAAGGTATTTATTTGTTTTATTGTTCTTCTTTCTCCATTTGAACTTGTGGAACTTGCTGCCTAATGCTCAACTTCATTTATCTAAGTTTGTGTTTACTGTGAATTATTTCCGATTGCCTTGCTGTGTATTTCACCGTAAACACCATCTTGAGATGTGGGTTACTTTTTATGTTCTACCGTTTTTCCTTTAGCCAATTTGTGGCCCTGGTTGGCACTTTGTGAGTAAGTAAGTGGCTTGTAATTTTTTAGCTATTGATCTCTAAGGTGATTGTTTTCAGGCATCAAATCTGCTCTATGTTGATCAACCAGTTGGCACTGGCTTCAGCTATACCTCTGATAGACGTGACATCCGTCACACTGAAGATGGTGTTAGTGATGACTTGTATGATTTCTTGCAGGTAATTTTCTTATTTGATTAGGCAAGCTACTTTTTTCTTCTACAGTCTTGTAAATATATCAAGATTTTAGTTTCTGCATGAGGGGATGCTCAAGGTACCATTTGTTTTATTGTAATCTTTTTAAGCAAAGCAAAAGTGGAATCGAGCAAATGTGCAAAGTTCTTTTGGGATAATTGTGATTACTTCCACTAAAAGTGCTTCTTTATTTTTAGGCTTTCTTTGCTGAACATCCTCAGTTTGCAAAGAATGACTTTTACATTACCGGGAGTCATATGCTGGGCATTACATTCCTGCTTTTGCTGCTCGTGTCCACAAAGGAAACAAAGCTAATGAAGGGATCCATATAAATTTGAAGGTATGCCGTGATTTTTGTTAACAGCTTTTTCATCAAAAGCTTTCTAGAACAACTTATAGATTGTAATGTCAGTTTTCTTTTCAAGCAGGGTTTTGCAATTGGCAATGGGCTTACAGATCCTGCAATCCAGTACAAAGCTTATACTGATTATGCATTGGAGATGGGGATCATCAAGAAATCACAGTATGACAAGATCAACAAGATTGTGCCTATTTGCGAAGCTGCCATTAAGCTTTGCGGTAATGTTTTTGTGATGTTTCTCAGTTAGTTACTTTCAATTGACTTAGATATTTTTGTCTAAACTTTATCTTTTTGGCATCTATTTGACACTAGATTCAACCCAGTGATTGGTAAAATAAGATACGGAAGGTGAAAATATAACTATATACATATATTCTTATTACCAAACAAAATACTTAAGCAATTTTATAAAAATCAATCTATATAATGACTGGCTAAAGTTTCTTTTTCCATTAAGTCAATTCCCTTATCTAGATTATGTACGTTAAAGATAGGATTTTTTTTTCATTTTTCAAATACATGCCTTAGTTACCATCTTTACAATGATAATAAGATACCAGGTGATTTATTGAATTGTCAGTTGGAACTGAAGCATGTCATAAGATATAAATTAGATAGTTTTTCAAATATGAGGTTTCAAATAGATATAAACTTAGGCACAAAAGGATAAATATGAGATATTAAAGAATAAAATAAGATAAAAGAAAAGCAAGCCAAACAAGCTTTTATTCCTCCTCCTCCTATCTTTCTTTCTTTCTTTTTCTTTTCCTTTTCTTTTTAATTTTTTGTGGGTTTTGTGCCCACCGAAGTTTCTGTTTGTTTTTGTTCTTTACATGTGAGGAGTCATTTCATTCTCTCATCGGATTTTGAGCCATTTACCTGACTTTGGATTCTAGCTGATATATCTTTGTTCTGTCAGGCACTGATGGCACTCTGTCTTGCATGGCTTCGTATTTTGTTTGCAATACCATATTCAGCAGTATCATGGTACTGGCTGGGGATACAAATGTAAGTTAGTCAAAACCTGGCTGTCTTATTTTTAAAACATGGTTCTTAGGGATGTGTCCTGCTTGCATTTTCATTTCTACTTGTCTTTACTTGAAAATGGTTGTTCAAGGACGTGTTAAAATATTTATTCTATCAAAACTCTGCTTGTATTTGCATCTGGTTAAGAAGATAGAAATCACAGTATCTGGTGCACCTAAGAAATTTGTCTTTCCTGCAGTACTACGACATCAGAAAGAAATGTGAAGGTAGCTTGTGCTATGATTTCTCAAACATGGAGGAGTTCCTGAACCAAAAATCCGTTAGGGATTCACTGGGTGTAGGAGACTTGGATTTTGTGTCATGCAGTCCTACAGTTTACCAGGCTATGCTTGTGGACTGGATGAGAAATCTTGAAGTAGGAATCCCTGCACTACTTGAGGATGGAATTCAGTTGCTTGTTTATGCTGGAGAATATGATCTCATTTGCAACTGGCTTGGTGAGTTGTAGATCGTTACCAAATATTTTACATTTTTAAGGGTTTATAGCCACTAGGGACTAACCATGTGGCATGGCCTGTTCAATTTGTTTCTTAAATTAGGTAATTCAAGGTGGGTTCATGCCATGAAATGGTCTGGTCAGAACAAGTTTGTGGATTCTTCTGAAGTTCCATTTGAAGTTGATGGTTCAGAGGCTGGAGTTCTGAAAAGCTATGGTCCTCTCAGTTTCCTCAAGGTCTCTCTCCCTTTCTCTCTCATTTTTCTCATTATATGTCTCTGTGTGTGTGTGTTGATACCTTTGAAACTTGCTCTTGTTTGTGTTTCCAATGACTGCATGGTTTCATGTGCTGAAAATGCATGGTCCATTTTACAGGTTCATGATGCTGGTCATATGGTTCCAATGGATCAGCCCAAAGCATCATTGGAGATGCTGAAGCGTTGGACTCAAGGACAACTCTCTGGAACGGCAGCTGATGCAGAGAGCTTAGTAGCCGAGATGTGATCGAACCTCTTTTGTGTAATTTTCATAGAAACTTGGGAACTTATATGTTTTTGCATGTTTTGTAAGTATTTGGGTCATGCTTCTTTCAGGATCTATAGAACTCTGAGCAGTAAGGTAACTTGATCATCTCATTTCGGACAGTTGAAATGTGGTCGTTGATTGTGCACACTTGCTTGTATATGTTCGTACAACTCAGACCGATTTCAAATCAGGCATGAAAGAAAAAGAAGAAACGATATTGATGGTAAATAAAGCTGATATTGCTCCCCTTCTTGTCTTCTGATAAGTAGGTTGGCTATCTCCATGTTTCTTTTTCCTCTTGTTTGTTAGGACTGCTTAAACTTTAAAGAATAAACACCATAAGTCGACTGATTGATGACAGTAGCATTTGACTCGATTGATAACTGGATAGATGTACGCCTAGGACACGACACACCACCTGACGTCCTTAAAAATTGGAAGGAAAAAGTACAAAAGCTTTCAGAAAATGCCGGTTGCTGATGATGTTGAGATGACCCCCACACCTTTCAATATATTTGGCATGAGCAAGCTCCTATGTAGTGTTTGGTGGTATTTTCACTGCTTGCAATAGCTTTAAACAAAGCTTTAATGTAATTCAAATTTTAGTTGAATAAGAGGGAATGCGAGTGCTTCGCAATAATCGGATGATCGTATTCTTTCAATGTCGTGCCATAGGATTTGTGAAAGAAAGTGGCTTGGAGGTTCCGTGTTTGAGTTCTGAGGCTGTGTAACAATAGTTTTCTTGTAAATATCCACTTTCACCTATTACGTTGACGCACAAAGACATTCGATTCCAGCATATGACAAGAGCACTGGACACCAGCCGGATGAACCTTGAAGTTTGAAATTTGGGTTTGGGCTCGTCTTCAAATGGTATTTGCGAAGTTCAAACTAGTCTTGAATTTGATCATCATCATCTCAAAGTTTTTTATTTTTATTGAGTTCTCAATAAGTTCTTCCTTGTAATATTGTAACAAAATACGATAAATTATTGGAATAATTTAAAACTTGATCTCAGTGTGATCATGGAGAATTTAACCTATGCTAAATCTGATTTAAATTTAATTAAATCTATAACTTGGTTTAGTCAAAGTGATAAAGTTTGAGATTATCTCCATAAGATATCTAAGTACTTTTCACTCTTAACTCAATTCTATTATGGCACAATCAAACTTCTAAAGATTTTGTTGAAAAAATTGGTTATGGAAGTATCTATATTTTACAATTTAGGTAAATCAGCATCGAACTATTATTTTTCATATTTATGGTATCTCTAGTTTTACATTTTTTTTTTTACTATATTAGAATTTTTAGGGATACTAAAAATATAAAAAATAAAAATTCAAACACCAATTTATCTAAAATGCAAAATAAAATCACTTTGAATGCCTTTTCCATTTTGCTTCCTTCTCATGCTACGGTAAAACAGTTGGTCTAAATGGTTGTATGTACTTGCAATATGTTAGGGGTCTGCCACCGAAATAAATAAATAAATAAAAAGAAAAAAGAAAAAAATATGTTACAAGTTGCTTCATCCTTTAAGTTACTTATACGCAACAACCTTCCAGAGGTCCTGCGTATTTTATACGGAGAGCGTACCGCCACCGCATACTTTGGTTTATTGTTTTGATTCCCTCTAGGAGACACCCGACTTACATGCAGGTGCAACGTGCAAGTGCAACTTAGAAGAAGGTTGAACAGGAATACGTGGGATGTAATCTCACAAAATCTGAACCGGCCGTTGAACACGAGCAGTGCATCTACGTTGCGAAAATTGGATAATGTTGAGTGGTAACTATTTGTTTAAAATATTATCATTTTATCTTTTGGAGGTAACCAATGATGTGTTAGATGAGGATTGGCATCTGAATTATTAAGGTCAAAAAGTGTTTTTTTTTGTGTTTTTAATATATATATATAATTTTTAATATATTATTTGATGAAAATGATCATGTTTAGAATTTATAACTTTTAATATATGTATTTGATTTTTTTTAATCTATTTATTAACAAGAATATTATTCTTTCTTTTCCTCGTAATTCTAATACAATTTTCTTTTTCCATATCTTGACATTGAAAAATAAATAAGTGGTTTTTGGACTATCTATTTCTTACAATACATTTTATTGAGGATGTGTCATATAAGCAAGTGAGGTTATATGTAGTACATATGTGGTATTGCATACGATCCCACAAACTTATTCAACATAACTTTAATAGTGGGTTGCTAAAAATAGGTGGTCCAACGACCACTCACCTACCTGTCAGACCCATATACTATGTTTGGTATGAAAGAATTAGGAAGAAATGATTAAGGAGGAGAGGAAATGAGAGGGGATTGGATTCTATCCCCTTATTTGTTTTAAAAGGGAAGAGAATAGATGTAATATTTTTCTTAGGTCCCATTACTTTTTTATCCCCTCTAAATGAAGAGAATTAAGAGGAAAAGCAAAAAAAAATTTTAAATTACTCTTATACCTTTCTTTTTGAAATTATTTATTATCTTTTAGGGGCGTATAAGTAATTTTTCATTCATTATTTCATTTTTTTATAATAATTGAGACTCAATTCATTTTCCTTCCTTTTATTATCCAAACAAATAAATTCCTCCAATAATCATTCCCTCCACTTTTCTCTCTTCCACAATCCTTCCTTCATAATTCATTCCATCATGTCAAATAAAGCCATATGGCCTTTCACTAGGATTTTTTTTCCCCTCATAGAGCAATCTTCAATACTATCATCTCTCATTATTGTTATTACTATTTGGGGAGCCTTAATTGTAGCCTTAATTATTGTCAAATTTACATCCATCTTATTATTCCATATGAATTATTTTTTCCAATTAATTATCATGCTTACTTCCAAAACCACCAATACCAATAGTACAAGACTTCAAGCTTATTTGATTGAGCAAACCAGGGGATTCAACAGTAAAGAGTGAAAAGTTGAAAATGTTGCTAAAATCTATTGAGATGCCTTCTCGAGCAAGTTCATTAACTCTCTCAAGACAATCTTTAATCTCTTGTATGGTGTATAACCCTTCAGATAAGTTTTTCACTGATTTTTTAAATCTTGACTTTGGAGCCACTGACCACATGACCTACTCTCACAACTTTTTCATTCATATACTTCGTGTCCTAGCAATAGGAAAATTTTAGTACCAAATGGTGCCTTGTTACTATTGCTAGATTAGGAGACATTTATATTATCCCTTCAATTGTTCTTCATGTGCCAAAATTATCAGCCAACCTTTTCTCTTTTCAAAGGCTTACAAATGACCTTAGTTGCCGTGTTTTTTTTCCATGTCCGACTGTGTTCTCCAAGATCAGATCTTAAGGAGGAAGATTGAACTTGCTAATGAAAGGAACGACCTTGAATTGTCTCGGAATACCATGAGTAATATTTCTATATCATTTCTCAATCATTCTTGATGTAGTTTGGTTACATCATCTATGCCTGAGACATCTATCTTTAGATTTTTGAAATTTATGTTTTATCACTTGTTTAGAGGATTAGATATCTCTAAATTGCATTGTGATATTTGTGAATTGGCAAAACATACTCACGTATCATTTTCTATTAGTAATAAAAGAAGTTGCCTCCTTTTAATTTGATACATCGTGACATATGGGATCCTTCTACTATACCTAATGTTTTTTTGGGCTGGCTTGGTATCTTTAATCAATGACTATATGGCTTTTCCTTCCCAAACAAAAGCCAAGTGCTAGCATTGTTGTACCTAATATTCACTTAATCATCTAAAACCAATTCGAGGTTAAAATTAAAATATTCAAGATAGATAATGATAGAGACTACTTCAACCAAATTTTGTTACCTTACCTCAATCACAAGGCATTGTCCATGTGCCATCATGTGCTAATATACCTCAATAAAATGGGATAGCTAAAAGAAAAAATAAGCACTTACTCAACACAACTCAATCTTTACTATTGCAAGGGAATGTTCCTAAGTCTTATTAGGGAGAGGTTGTCCTTATTGCCAAACATATAATATATAGGTTTCCTTCACGAGTGTTGGAAGACAAAAGCCCTATGGAGATTCTTACTAGCTTCTATATTCAGATCAAAAATCTCAAATGGCCTATCACATAGAGTATTTGAATGCACTATTGTTATTCATGTGCATAATCATCAAAGAAACAAATTAGATTTGTGAACAGTCAAATGTGCCTTCATTAGTTACTCATCAGCTCAAAAAGGATGCTAGTGCTACGGCCTTTCATCTAAAAAATTGCAAATGTCACATTCTTTGAAAATACACCTTTCTATCTTCAAGACCTCTCTTCAAGGGAAGATCTCAATAATGGATGATAATGCCTATGTGTCCTTTGAACCACTTGACCTTCCAACTCATGTTATTGAATCCACCAAGCTAACCACATCTGAGTTTTGTAATTCTTCCACTGATTTGATGTCATCTCCTATTCCAACTAAAGTCGCTCATGATTTCTCAAGGTTTACCCAAGTATACATAAGGAGAAAGATTGCTCCAAAACTAATACAAGTCCTAGAATCCAACTTAGACTTTGGGAATGAGATTACAGTAAGTCCTGAATGACCTCTACACATACAATCTGTTGAAACATCACCAGCAATTGACCTACCAAATGACCTAGACATTCCTATTGCTATTAGAAAATGTACTAGAGAATGCACCAAGAGACCATTATATCCAATATCTAATCATGTATCACTCAATCACCCATCAACAACCTATCAAAAAATTCTAACAAGCCTAAATATTATTTCATGCCCAGTTCAATATATAATGCATTATCCAAAAGTGAGTGGAGAAATGCAATTAGAGAAGTAATGGAAGCCTTGGAGAAGGAGAAGACATAGGAAGTTGTTGATGGGCCAAGAGGAAAGAACGTAGTGGACTGTAAGTGGTTATACACCTTGAAATACAAGGCAGATGGGATACTTGAAAGATACAAAACAAAGTTAGTTGTAAAGATAGAATCAAACCTATGGGGTTGACCATCAAGCTCTATGCAAGTGCAAAAATGAATACTGTAAGAATCCAATTATCTTTAACAGCTCATTTTGATTTATTGCTTCTATAGTATGATGTAATTTAATAAACATTCCACCAAGGTTTGAAGAGGAAAAATTAGGAACTAAATTTTACAGGCTAAAAAAAGTACCACATGGATTGAAGCAATCTCCTAAATCTTGGTTTAATAGATTCACTAAAGTTATGAAGGCTTTAGGTTACAAATAAAGCCAATGTGATCATACATTGCTTATAAACACTCGGCCTTAAGGGGAGAAACTATATTGCTGGTGTATGTTGATGATATTATTGTGACGGAAAATGATGAGAAGGAGAATTAAGAGTTAAAACAACATCTAACCAAAGAATTCAAATTGCAAGAGCTTGGGAAATTAAAGTATCTTCTCGTTATTGAGGTAGGTTACTCAACTCATGGGATTTTCATATCACAACTAAAATATATGCTTGATTTCTTGAAAAAAAAAAAAAAAACAAGAAAGATAAGGTGTAAACAAGTCCTACTCTAATAGACACTAATGAAAAACTTGGACAAGCTAAAAATGTGCTAACAGTCAACAAAAGGATGTCTCAAAGATTAGCTAAAAACCCATATACCTTTAACATACCCTACTTAACATAGCATATGCTACGAGTGTGATAAGTTTTTCTATGCATGACCCAAGAAGCTCTCATCTACAAGCATCTTATAGGGTTTTGCACTATCTTAAAGAAAATCTAGAAAGGGGGATTTTATTCAAGAAGAGTGATAGTCTTACACTAGAAGCCTATACTAATGCAAATAATGAAGGATCACTAGTGGACAAAAAATTCAAATTTAGGTTATTGTATACGTCTTAGGGGAAATTTAGTAACATGTTGGGGTAAGAAGTAGAATGGTGTAGCTATATCAATTGCAGAATCATAATTTAGGGCAATTTCCTAAGGGATTTGTGAGTTGCTATGGATGAAAACTAATCTAGATGATTTAGAAACCAATTAGGATAGACTTACGAAGTTTTATAGTGATAATAAATCACCAATCAATGTTGCTCATAATCCTATATAGTATGATGGGATAAAACACATTGAGATGGATAGCCATTGTATTAAAGAAAAGATAAAGGAAAATCTAGTTTGCATGTCATATATTCCCTGAAGAGGCAACTTGCAAATGCTTTGATAAAGGGAATGAATAGTGGGAGCTTTAATGAAATCATTTCCAAGTTGGGAATAATATATATATATATATATATATATATTCCTCAGCTTAAGAAGGAGTGTTAAGTGTTGAGTTGTAACTTTAAAAGAAAAATATATTTTCTTTTCATTTTTTAGAGAAAATTAATGATGTATTAGGTGAGGGTAGGTATACCTACTAAGAACACATTATCAATATATATTTGATGTTTCTTGTAATCTATTTATTAGCAAGAATACAATTATTTCTTCTCCTCTTAATTATAATATAGTTTTCTTCTTTTAGACCTTAACAAACTGTAGCAAATAAATATTAAAAATTTTTATTTTATAGTTTTTATGAAAGGTTAATAGTGGTTCTTTAAAAGTTATATGCTGCTAGTGTCATATATTGAAGTATTATGATATTTATTTAGCACTCTATTATGTATAGGGGGAAAATTTTATGGTCTATTGTGATTTTTATGAGTTCGATCTTATAAATTATCGAATGGCTTAGATTTCTATCCATTAGTAATTGAATTATTAATAACACTAATTACTATATTTTATTTCAATAGCCGGATGATAAACCGTACAATCTTGTTAATTGGATTATAAAAGTGAAAATTCCCATATTCATGATATTTTAATATTGATGAATTTAGTTTTCCAATAACTGAAACTATCATCAATCAGTTCGAATATACTTTGCATTATTATGGAATTTTAAGAATTAAATAACCTATGTTTCAAACAAGGATAGGTAGCATAAACAATTGGAAGGATGGAACTGAATAGACATAGCATGGTTGTTTCCAAACTAAAAACCAAAACAGATTGCCACTGGTTAGCCCCAAACAAAAAACGAACCAGATGTATGGTTCTAAAATTGGGGATGGAATAGTCAAGTCCATCGATTCATGGGTCAGGATTCAGTGGAACTGACTGTTTCTACCCAGTTTCTAAAAACGTAATAATAATTCCCACCAGGACAAATGAAGCGCTCGACATTTACATGGTTAGAATTAAAAAAATAAAACATGGCATTCACATTTCACACCAAAACCAACTCATGTCATATGTAGGTAAGGACATTATGTCCTTTTCCAATCTCTTCCTCATGCATCACAATGGGGAAGGGGGGAGGGAGGGGGAGAGACAAATATTTTTCTTTTCAATTCTAAAAAATTAAAGGTTATGGAGAGAGATTGGAGACTTAATATTTCAAAATTTGGTTTTGTTAAGCAATAGTCTTTTCAGTAATGCAATTGAGTGAAAAATTCTGTCAGACTATAGGCAGATAAATTTGAACATTCATCATTGTTCATGTAGATTGTAATAAAAGATTGCAAAAGTAGCATCCATGAAATGATTTGAAGACAAAAAAATTTGAAATTTAAACATTATGCAAGAAACGATTTCTATGTATAAATCCATATTGCTTTGGAGGTTCATCCCCCCACTCACATTCTCTAGCTCTCAAAGTTTGTTCAAGCAATTCACTCATAGTTGTTCAAGCATGAGAGCTTTAAATTATTATGATATTTATTAATAAACTGTTACATTTATATAGTTGTTTTAGTTTTACCATTTAAAAAAAATATTTGTATATTTTTTTTCTGTTTACATTATAGTATCTCGTAGTAAAATATAGAATGGTATCATTTTCCATGAGGACCAAGTAAGTCAAAGAACCCAAGGAACGTGATGGATAGGAAAAAGGCAAGGAAGTAGAGTGGACCATGGTGATGAGTAGTATGATTTTTGCAACTTCAATGAGTTATGGACCGATGACTTGGTTTCGAAGGAAGTCCTTGCCGCTCCACCAGGTTTCAAGCACACCATATATAATCCAAATGCATAATCAGACTCACAAATCCTAAGTACAAGAAATTCCACCACTAGAAGTACAAGAAGAGGAAGGTAAGGGGATAAAGGTCCCTAACATGGTGGTGGAAACAATCTAGGTAGGCCTCCATGTCCTTTAAAATCAAATATTTTTTCTAAACATTTTCAAAAAGGCATAGGGTAAGATGGGAAAGGAAGTGCATATTGCAACTATTGTTGTAGAAGTTATGCTTGGAAGACTACAGATAGGTATGAGACTTTGACCAAGCATATGAGATCATTTCATCTAACTAAATTTGGCGTTGACCCATCACAGCAACAAATTGCCCAGGCTTCCTTAAGTGACGTTGCTACCCTATTCCACTTCAAAGATGATAAGGTTAAAAAGGGCTTGTTCTAGATGATGTAGGTATGCACTTACCTTTTGCAGCAGCTGAACATCCTGACTTCAACTATGAAGCTCAAAATGCCTTAATCCGAACACACATAAGTACGATGCCACAACGATATGCTAGGAAACAATCAAATTATATCATGAGGGCAAGCGAGAGATCACGTGTAAGTTTCAAACTCTCGATACATGTTTGTCTATATGCTTTGACATTTGGTCAAATAGTTGGTAGGAACACCCATATATGGGAGTAACATGTAATTAGATGGATGAGAAGTGGGTCATGCATAAATGATTAATTGCCCTAAGGAAAATGGAAGAACAACCTACTCAACAAAATATCCACTCAACTATAAGTACTATCTTTTCGAAGTATAAGTTAACTAAACAATATTTCCAATTGTCGGCCAAAATATGTATATATTTTTTCAATTAGTTTTGTTAATCCATCAGCAAATATATCGAGAATACTGAGGCATGGTAAATAAGCTGTGACATAAAAAGGAGAGTTCACAAGCATGTGGGCTTCGCACGGCACACAAAGCACATAAAGCAAAAAGACAAAAGTATGAGCACATGTGAGCTGGCATGTAGGCACGTAGCATGTTAAATAAATGGGTCGACACGACATAGGATGCAAAGCTCGCAAACCTTTTCTTTTTTAAAGAATAAGAGATAAAAAAATAGTGATTTAAATAATTTTATTTTACTATAAATTGTATTTAATTAAAACCATTTATTTTTTAATTCATATAATATTATTAGTATAATTTAATTTTTTGAAATGATTTCAATTTTCTTAACACACTAACTTGAAAATTTTTTAACAATTAAATAAATGAAAATTTTAAATATTTGTAATTAAATTTTAAATTTGATTAATTAATTTAATTAAAATAATTATAAATTATTAAATGAATGAAATTAATAAATGCATTGGGATTGGTAGAAAAATTAAATTTTATTAATAATTAAGAAGACTTTGTACAAGGAGAAAGTTAAAAAAAATCAAGAAGCAAACACCCTCAACCTCATCCTCACCCACTCGAATTAAAATCTGACTTTAATGAAACCATTAAAGCCAAAGGAACCAAAACATCCTGTGTCACTATAGAAAGCAATGGCATCATGTATGATCTCTTCTTCGACCAGTTGAGGACATCGAAATTATCCCCCTCCCTTTTAGGCTCTTCCTCCTTGAGTGACTACACCTCATACACCAGTATGTCACTTAAGACTTCTAGGGAACTCCCAGGGCTACTCCCAACATTTAAGGCAATTTGTTTGCTTTTCTCAAAGAACCCCCAAGATGAGTGACTACTATTGCACTATGGTTAAGATGGCTGTGGAGTTGCCCGATCACGACAATGATAAAGCCTTTGAGTAAATTCGTTCCTTCTGCATTAAGACTTTCAACACATGTTCCGAGATTAGCCATACCAACATTCTTGTATAATACCTCGAGGAGTACTTTAGTCACATGGAACCTATATCGTGGATCTAGCATTGTTGCAACATAAAAGAGTAGTAGAAGGGGGATAAAATACTCCCATAGTTTACTTCCATCATAGACACAATAGAAACTTGACCAAGATCGCAATAGTAATAACTCAACACATATGATATGTCAACCAAGTGTGGAAGTACATAGTTGGTAATCAGATAGTAACAACTAGACAAATGCTCCATCGGTCCAAGAAAGGCCTTAAAGATCTCTTTTATTACATATGTTGTTCTCCAATCCTACTCCTCTATTAGATCAATGTTAGAATTGGCAGGATTGATATGTCAACCAAGTGTGGAAGTACATAGTTGCTAATGGGGTGGTAACAACCAAACAAATGCTCCATTGTTCTAAGAAAGGCCTTAAGGATCTCTTTAATTGCATGTATTGTTCTCTAATCCCACTCCGTTATCAAGCCAATGCTAGAATGGGTGGGATTGAGCAAGTATACAAATGATTATGGCCCTTCTGGACATGAGTACCCGATTGAGCATTTTGAATGTAGAATTCCACATAGTCTTGCAATAAAGCTTTGGTATATTTTCCTCTAAATGGTAGGCTTTGCAGTCTGTTTATACCTCTTTGAAATTCAAAGACAATTGATTGCATACGATATCTTATCAACATGCATGTTTAAGCCACAATCTTCAAGGCCTACTTGTATTGCCAAATGTAGTATATGGTAGATACATCAGACTTGGAAGAACTTCTCATTGCATATTGGGTTCAATGCATACATCAAATATCAAATGAAACTAGTGTTGTTTGATGAATTGTTGTACGATACACTAAGTATGCTCCATATGTCGTACGATCAAAGGGTTTCTAGGATGTTATGTGTAATCGTTTGGTTGGTATAGGCTTCCTAAAACTTGGAAAACAATAGTTCATTTCTGGATCAACTACTGATTGTCTATCCAGTGAGCGATGATCTTATAGCTGTCCTTGATAGCTTGGAGTAGGGATTTCCATACATTTGAGTTAAGGGAGATGTTACACTAGAAAAACTAAGTACTTTATATGAACCGAAAAAGAATGTGTGATTGGCACATAATCTTAGAAATCTCATAAACAAGAAATTTATTTTAAAGGATTGTACCTAGAAGGAAGGCTTGACAGCACTTCGTTAAAGGCTTGGGGCTTTCTCAAAAAATCACCTATTGTATCACTTTTCAAGGTTTACTGCCCAGCATATTGGAATTAGGTTTATGATTTCCCGATGGCAACCTTTCAAAATGGGAATGGCTAGTCGCATGGAATGATACATTAATAATGGCCATCATTTCCTCCAGCTCATCTTATGCTTCTCCATTGTTGAATTGCCAATTATGGGATCAACTATCTCATCATTAGTGTGATGGTCATCAATGCGCTCTTTAATTATGTCATGGCCTTTGGCCCTATGTGACTCGATGTGGTAGTTTAAGTGTCTTATATTGTTGTCGAACCTACATGACAATTTACTGTTGTAAGTAATCGCAAACCTAACAAGTTCTCCACTTGAAGTTGCTTCTTCAATTTAATGACGAACTTCCACATGGGTGTGGTCTCTTTCCTATGTCGACTTGAAGTACTGCTAGTCATGGTAGAGTCCTTGTTACTCCATGATGGGCTGGACTAGTCGATTGGGTAAAAGTTGTTACCTAAAAATAAATAATAATTAGAGTCAATAATACAACTATGACAAAAGAAAAGTGAACACAACAAAAAGTTACCCCTTCATCATTTCCACTCACCATGGAAGGCGTGTAGTTGCTAGCAATATAGTAATACCCCATTGTAGCTGATTCTTACCTAATGATATATTAAGGCATCCTGGGCGACAACATCGGCACAAAAATCTAGGATTCCCTATCTAATTCATCAAGGTGGTGAAACCTTTCAAAGTGTTTGGATATTGACTATTGAAAACCCATGAGTCATCAGACTCATTGAAGTTTGACACAATGCTTGAAGTGTTGCCATTACTGGCCATTTTGAGCTTAATACGGACAAATATGTCTCGATAACTATTGTCTAGGGAGTTTAGGTGGAGTGAATTAAGAGCAAGGAGGTTTAAATCAAATGAAATTAATATGTGGACGAGAAAATACTATACATGGGGGAAAAGCAACGTAGGCATGTTGTAAGATACAGTGCCAAGTTGATGTCTAATGAGCCCAAGTTGACCTAAAGATGTGGCTATGTTGGATGAAATGTTAGCATGTCTAATTCCCACCCAAATAAAGTTTTTTGGAGAGAAGCAAACATAGGCACTTTGTAAGATGAAGGGTCTTTTTGCTATTCTCGCCAATAATTTTTGTTGGTTGGAAACAAAAGAAGGCACGTTATAAGGAACGTGCCAACGTCCATTCAAAAAAGAAATCTGCATAGGTACATTGTAGCTAAAATGCCCACATCACTAAAAAAAAACTTAACATGGCCACATTGGAGACAAAGTGGGCACCGATCAAACCTACATCCAAAAAATTTGAATAGTAGGGCTGATGTGGGCATGTTGTCCGTAACGTGGCCATGTTAGTCTCCATGTCACGCCCTAAAAGGTACTTTAAATGTAACAATTCACCGCATACTAAACTAGACTTAGGAATCATTACTACAGTTATTCAAAAGTCTTGTATTAGATTCAAGGCTTTCCCTTACAATAATAGAATATTTATGTAATTGGAGATAAATAGTTTAACTTAATAAAATACGCATAAAAATACAAACCACAGGTATTTCAGGATCATTTACAAAATACTAAGGGCTATTCCCCTGCAAAATAATAATCAATCCATGTATTAATCTTTGACAACAACCCGAGCGTTTAAGGTTTCCTATGGAAGTCTATATAGAAGCTAAACATAAACTTCTAAGGGAAACTCCTAATTTCGCTTTTACTGAGTTGGCTAAGTCCTAGGACACAACCATAGTGCTGGAACTGTAACAAAAAGAAGTTGTGGGGGCATAACGCTAGCTTAACAAGTAAATACTTCCAGAATACACATATCCCACAATTTCATACATGTAAGCAAGTTGTTTAATCATCCATATGAAATGCAACAACCATATGGGTAAACAAGACATATGATCAACCAGAAATCATATGTTGAATGGATTTATGCCATCTATTCGGGGTTAGCAGATTAACGAATCCTGCAATACTACCTTAAATTATTGTTCCGTTTTATGGCTCATGGACAACCCATCAATTGTACTGTTTTATGGCTCACGGGTATCCCATCTCATTCATACCGTTTTGGATCATGGAGAACCAACCATGATTAAATGCACCATCCCCATTGTGAAGTGATTATGTCTGTGTTACTTATTAATTCGAATAATTATTAATTCAATTTCATAGGTGACCAATCAATTGACAAACAATCATAATCATGGCATATAGGCATACAATCGATTAATCACCCAATTTCGATATTCTTAGTACATTTTTCTCAACACATCAAGATAGCATACATGCTCCCATAATTACCCATCATGCGTTTCCAATTTTTATCTTTGCCTATCGTTTTAGTGTAACTATAATTTACCAGCACAATACAGAATAGTAAATAGGAAGTACGACTCACTCAGTTATGGACACCGGTCTCTAATCGTAGTAATCGAGGATTAAGAATTCTTCCGATTCAAAGTCACCTAAATAAAAGAAATACTTAAATGAGTATTTCAAACCAACAAAAACTTTTAAGTTTGTAATTTTCTTGGTAAATGGAAATTCCAACTTAAAATGGCCATAACTTGGTCATTTTAACTTGGAATTTCGCAAATAAGCTATCGATTTCTATCTACTTCGAAAGATCTATCTATTTATGATGTTATTACTAAGTTTTGAAAACTTTTTGGTCTTGGAAAGCTCGGATCAGACCTGATCAGTAGCTAAAAACCATATTTCCAAAATTGTTTTGTGAAATTTGTATTGTTTCTACCAAATATATTATATGTACATGCAATATCAACAAGTTATTATCAAGAATGAAATGTTATGATCTATCTATATGTATATTCTTGATGATATTTGATTTAAAATAATTTTTAAAAACTTTTACTTTGTAAAAATTTAAAGAATACTTGACTTAGAAAAACTAGTTTTATTTCGTGCAAATTCACCTTTGTTTTTACTAAAATAAAACCTTGATGACTATATGCCTACTACCTTCATTATTTTAATAAAATTCTTCATTCAGGAGTTAAAAAATAGATGTTTAAATAGAGGTTTTGCCTAGTTATGAATTTTACAAAATTTTAAGGAATGAAAATAGTGTTTGATTTATGTTTTGAAACCCTTCCTTTGCTTTAGGATTATACTTTGATAAAATTCATTTATTCTTGTCAAAATTAAGTCTTTACTACATTTATTCTCTAAGACTTCTATTTTTCTATTAAAATCCTCATTTTGGAATTTGGAAATAGGTGTTTTAGTATGGGTCATTTCTAAATCCGAATTTTGTACTTTGTGTTTGAGATCGTTTCTTGGGAAAAACTCATTTGATTTTTCTAAAATTAAGTCCTAATCAAATATAGTCCTTAGGGCTTCCATTTTTTTAGTAAAACTCTTGTTTTGGGTTTGAAAAATAGGTATTTATTTAGCATCTTATCCTAGTTACGAATTTTAAGTTTTTATTGGGGTTGAGACATAGCTCTAACATAACTTTTGTAAACTTTTCTTATTTTAAACATATCTCTTAGTAAAACTAGATTTAACTCATCAAAATCATGTCTTTAAAGTACCTATTTTATAAGCCCTTCATATTTTATATAAAATACTCATTTGGAGTTGGAAAATAGGTTTTAAAATAAGGTTCTTTTTAAATCGGAATTTTCAAAAATCATTTTTGTTGAAATTAAAATAGATCTTGAACTTTTTAACATATTCTCATTATTATCATACTACTACAAGTCTTTTATGTATATAAGATAAAAATCTATGACATTTATGTACTCAAAACAAATAGATCTATAATGTCATACAAGTCATGAATGCAAATGCAATATGAACATTATGTAGATGAGGTTAATAAAAGAATATATGCAGACAATATCAATAAGAACAACATATAACAATAATATAGCAAAATAATAGCAAAATAACTTAAATATAAAGATCCACAACATTGTGTTGACAAAAATATCATGCTTAAGTGTTTCTACATCCCTAGCATAAAGCTCATGGGGATTTTAGTTGAACCATACATGTATGATCTGGCTATTATGTGTTTTATTTGTAGTAGGGTTAAGATCTATTACCTATTTAATGTATGGAGCTAGAAAACTTGAAGAAAAAAGTGTGTGATTGTGTGCGTGTATGGGAGGAGGAAGCTTACGGCAAAGGGGAGGGAGAGAGAGGAGAGAAAACAATTTCCTAAAGTTTGATTTTTTTGGTGAAAAGATGGGAAGTGAAAAGTAAAAGACATAAAGGTGGTTATAAGGAAAAGGATTAAGGTTTTGTGTGATTAATAAAAGAAGAAAAATAAAACAAATTGAGGGCATAAAAGGGGGGAAGTGGTTCATGCCGGTTTTGAGGAGAGAGGGAGAGAGAGAGATGTTTGATTATTTTGTGTAATCAAATTAAAATTTAATAAAGTAATTTAAGTAATAAAATGTATTGGAAAAGTAAATGTAAGGAATATGATGTAATGAGGTAAGGTTAGATTGTAAGGATGTAAGAATCGGCACGGTTGGTTGTACTTGGTGAATAGTGTGATAGAAATCAAAAAGTAGATTAGACAATTAAATTACCGGTAGTAATGAAAATACGATAAAAAGGACTAACTGTAATTTTTATAAAACGAAAAATTCTTAAAATTATAATTTTGGATTCCTTATTAAATTTCGATTCTAAAGAGTCCTATATAATATTTTTCTATTTTTGAGTCTTGGGGATCGATTTTAGAGAATAGATCTCGATCAAGTTCAAAACGAATGAATTTCTTTGAAATATGATCTTTTTTATGTTTCAGTATATTATTTAGGACTATATTCTAAAGCTAACTCTTTTTTATTGTTCCGGGGTTTCGTTCTCGGTATTGCAGGATTTAGGATTCCTAGGTCTAAATTAGCTCTAAAGTATTCTTTTAGGATTTCGATTTTCGAAACCGAGTTCGGTTTGCTAAGAAAACGGAGGCTTACACTCCAACATTCAAATTCTTTTGTCCACTGGGGATGACATGCCCATGTTGTATCCAACATACCCACCTCGATCCATAATGGTCAAAAGAAATTTAACGTTGGGCATCGATGTGCCTATGTTGCTATCCAACATGCCACATTAGAGCCCAAAGGTAGAAGAAGAAGAAAAAAAAGATTGAACATTAGGTACCAACGTGCCCATGTTACTGGCTAACATTAGCACTTTGGACCTAATGTTTAATTTTTTCCTTGTCTATAAATAGATTCGAGGACTTAGGCACTTCCATCCGCAATTCAACCCGTCTTCCTGACCTCCAAATATGAAATATTCTCTTCCATTTCTCTCAAATTACGGCTACAACCTACTATTCCGTATTAACGGAGGACGTTGAGTCTTCACTTCATTATAGCAAGAAACACTCAAGACGCCGCCATCGGAATGCAGACACACACCACCCTCACCTTCCCCACCTTAACAACACAATGCTACTTCCCTACACTGGCCATGAAAGCACGGTACAACCAAGAGTTCTATTCTCAGCCCATTCTTGTAGGGAAAGATTACAATATAGATAGGTTAAACAATGGTATAACTTCACTAATGCCCTAAGCACCACTAGTTTTCATTCCCTTATGCAACTTCCAAATAAGATATACGTCGATCTCCTACGAAATTCTACTCAATCACCACAATCAATGAGGTTATGGATGATGTTGATGAGATTCCTTAGGTAGATACTAGGCACTAGACTTCAGCCTCAATCGCCCTTACATGTTTGGCATCATAATTAGCATTACACTGGATTACATTAATATTATATTAGATCAAAATAACAAGTGCAATAGGTTGTGCAGGAACTAAAATATGACCTATGCATTACCCCAAGTATCTAATGCTCCAATTTGTGTAAGTGAGATTTGAAGTGATCACTTCAAGCACATACAGTAGAAACATCTCACCTTACTTTGTAGGCTGATCTACCACATGATCGGCTATACGATATGTTCAAGGAAGAATCAAGTAACATCTCTATTGAAGACATCTTCTTCATGGATGTGATGCTAAATTATCGACCATTAGATATCGGCTATTTGGTAGTATAATGCATGCAACGGGTGCTTGGGAGAAAGGACACCCATCTTGTGTATGGTCGACTAATCACCATCATTTTACAATCATGGGCATTTGACCTTTCGAATTACGTGAAAATGAAATCAAAGGTCAAATTCACAAAAGAAGATATAGAAAATAAGTTGGGTTTCGAGTATGATCATGAAACTTACCAGTACTTTAGACTTAGTGGTAGCTAATTACAATAAATAGATGGAAATGATTCAGACGGCCTAACTTAAACTGAGAATATTTGCCTCTACCTTGGCACGATGAGGAAATGGTAGAAGAGGGGTAGTACTAAGTACAACAACAACAATAGCCTAGTAGGTTTTCCATGGGCGAAATAATGGAACATCTAGATAAGATAAGTAGGGTCCAACAAGAGCATTGTAAATGCTCAAAGATATGAATTCCTAGTTTGACTAATTTTTCAAATGGGAATTCTATTAATTAGGGTTTCCTCCTCCACTAACACCACAGTATCATGCTCTGGATGGTACTGATGGTTAAGGCAATTAATAAGGCAACTAATCATCTCATTCACCCTATTTTTCATAAACGAATTAATTATGTAATTTTTTTCAAATAGAAATGTTATTCATAATATAGTTGCCTGTTATTAATGGAATAACATATTATGCTTTATTCATAGTTTAGATTTGACTAATATTAAATGTAAAATTTATTTATTATATTTACATTTGTAAGTCCTAATTAACAAACAAGGGGGAGGGGTGGATTGTTTATTATTAAAAACTTTTGCAAATTTTTTAAACCTAGTGTGCACAATTAATGAATGAATGCAATGCAATTAAATTACATAAAGTAAATAAGGCTAGAGTGAGTCGATCCTTTCTTCCAACTCCACTGCTGAGGATCCAATTGACCACACCAGTCATTCCATTGATTTAAAATCAATTGAGAGATTATAACCATCAACGCTATCTTGCTGTGTCTTACAAGCCTCACACTTAGGCTAATCACAAAACTACAATATACTAAAGTAATCCTCTCAATCTAACTCTCTAAGATAAGAGTAAAGATAGCTTAAAGAGATACAATAGAATTCTAAAAATTTAAGTACAAAGCATAATGTAAAGTAGCTAAGTAGCTTCTGATGAATGTTTTGAAGGAAGTTCTAGTAAATTCTATTAAAATTGAGCTTAGAGCACAAGGTAAATCTCAAAATTTGAACTTTTTCTTCTTATATATCTTCAATTATAACAGCTTCCTTGAATAAATCTTGGCTTCTTGAGTGAAAACCTTCTATGTAACAAGCCTTATCCAATTTGAAATTTGGACATTTGAGAGCTCGATGATATCTTTAAGAAATTTGCATGTGTTGTTATCTTGATAAGTTGAATAAAACATCTATTTCTTCTTAAATCCAGTGGTGCGTTTATCCTTTAAGAATATTCAAATTTAAAACTCTGTAAAATATCTTGAAGATGTTGTGACTGCATGATATGTAACTCCACAAAATCTAGAAAAAAAAATGTTGTAGCACATATCTTATCCATATCATCATCAGTATTTATCTTGATAGTGCTAAGCCAAGCCCCATCTCTAATTAGTTCGGCCGATATCTTTATGTTCAAACAAATATGTCTTCAAAAATATCTTCAATAAAACTAGATAACAAAATTTCTTAGCTAGTCTTTAAATATCATGAATCTAAGCTTTAACACTTAACTTATCCCCATAGATTTTAAATCCTCCAAGAGTAGAATGCATTAGATGCATTACCCAAATACATTTAATGAGTGGAGCTGGATCTTCTTTATTAATACTTGTTCTTTAAAACAAAGAAAGTCCTTGGATTGATTCTTGTAAAAGTTTTAATGTCACCGTAAAACTTCTTGTAAAGGTTCTAGCATAAGTTCTAACATAGCATCTAATAAAGGTTCGAGCAATGCTTCTGCTATAGAATCTTACATATTTTGTTACAATTTCTACACACTTTGTTAAATTGATTAGATATATTATAAATTTTTTAAAACCAATTTGAGTAATTTACATAATTTAAATTCCAGAAACAAACTATGTCAAATCAAACTCGAGTAAAGGCATGCAGAAGCATGTAACATGACATGCGAATAAATGGGCTAGTATAACATAGGATGCATAAAAAAAAACATGCAAAGCATAGCATGCAAGGCACGCGAGCACGAATGGGCTAGGTACACAAAAGCATGTGGCATGCAAAGGACACAATATTTGACACATGAATGGCACATCACACATGATTACCATGCCTAAGTATACCGAAACTACAAGTATTGTGTCAACCTACTCTATGGGAAACAGTTTTTCCACATTAGATGTGCATGTCATATCTTAAATCTGTGTAAAGGAGGGAATGGGCACCTTTGATCTTAAAAATACTCACCAATCAAACAAATAATCAACTACATGACATATAACTCCTAGGTACATAAATCTTAGCATTTTTGTAAAGAAAATGGATTGAGACCTGGGAAGTTTAAGAAAGATGTCTAACATAGGTGGAGTTCCACATATGAACTTCTAAATAACACTTTCGATCTAGTAGGTTAATGTAGGTCCTCAAAATTTTTTATGATTGCACTAAAACTTTCTCACAGGTGCACCGTTCAAGTGTACATTTATTTTTAGTTGAGATTGTTAACATTGTTAGTACTTTACCTGAAGTTAAGCACGATGTGTTTTTACAAGCTTATGTAGGTGATATATGCAAAAAGTGGTTAGATTACTATAGAAAAATTCTAAGGATTTATCTTATTGTTTTGCTGCTTGATCCTCATTGTAAGAGAGATGGACTTTTGGTTATTTAAATTTGTATTATGAATGTGTGGAAAAATTATCATCACTTAACATGCATATAGTGTGACCCTAACTCAAGTGACTCGTGAGGTAAGTAGCATTTTTTTGGAGTTGTATTCACACTTTTTTTTTTTTTTATGAGTGCTAAGTTCCTTGTGAGTCTATCCCTCACCTTGACATCACAACACTCATCAATAGGTAGCCCACCTTTGAACCTCACATTCATGAATCAACTCACCAAAAAGCATAGAGGAGTTGGAGGGACCGGTGCAGACTCAAAAATCAATAACTACCTGACAACCTCATTTGAGTTTGTCAACAACACAGAAGCACGGGAATTCAACATAGTGGAATGGTAGAAGGGCATTCGAAGACATATCCCATACTTGCTAGAATCAAGAGGCAAGTTCTAGCGGCACCAACTTTAATAGTCATGGTGAAACAAGCTTTCAACATTGCTAGCCTCATATTGAATGAGTGCAGGTCATGACTAGCACCAGTTATTGTGGGGGCCCTCACTTGTAATGATCATTAGAAAGAGTCGAAAAGTGGTTGCAGGATATGGTATACACAACTAGTGAAAAAGACAAATATTTCAGCGACTACAACACATTCAACGGAAACATGAGAAAGTCTACACCAAAGCAAACTTAAGGTGTGTATCCTTTGCTTTTAGGTAGTGAAAAAAAAAAGGTTTTTTTTTCTTCACATAGAAAAACCCGTTTTCATAATTATATGAGCAAAATGTAACCGGAATTTTCCTGCAAAAATTAAGACCCCTTAGACTGTTTGCAAAATGTTTGACATAAATAAGATCCTTCATGTGTTTTAAAAAATTTAATAATTGGTGCATTAGTTAAACTTGGTTGTTATTTCCTAATTAAAATTAACCAAGGCACTAGAGTTTTTATTTAAAAAAAAAAGAACTATGATCGTTTGATTCCTATTAGTAAATATGTAGGCACATTTTAGGCAACCTTAAAAATTTGTAGAACAAACTTTCCTCTCTCATTTGTAAAAGAAATGTTTGTGATATTTGTATTAATGAAACATTTGTGGTAGAAATGTTTTTACCTCCCATTTATCATTTGTAATAGAAATATTTGTATTAATGCAACATTCATTTCACTTTTCTTTAATTTTTTTGTCTAATGTCAAAACATTTGTGGTTGTTGTTGTATGTGAGTGTGACTGTCATGCACTGCATTTATTTTTCTAAATTTTCTCCTAAAAAACACTTCGTGCCTCGACAATTCTTGGTATTAGAAATGGACTAGGAACCCTTAGTCCATAAGAGCTGGATTTACAAAAATGGAAGTGGCAGTTCCAATTATGGTTCCAATTCCAGATTAGAAACTGTCAACCTCTAAAGCTAGCTTAAAATTGGCAAAGAAAAAAAATTATAAGGAAATAAATCTCTAAGATTTGTTTATGGAGAGAAAGTAGAGGAAATTTGAAAAGAAAATTTGTTTTCTATTTTTCCTCCTCTGATTGATTAGATTATTAAGTATCATAGACATTTTAGTAACTTAACACTATAATAGTATTAATTCTTGAGAATAAATAGTTTTCTTTCCTTTTTTTTCTTTCTCTACATAAGTTTATATAAAAAAATTAGTTTTGTATATGATTTGTATATTTTGACATATGATGCTTTAAACCATCTTATGTGTATTTGACTTGTCCGTGTTTCATAATCATGATGTTGGTGGTAATTGAGGCATAACAATTAAGATATGAGAACCACTTATTTTTACAAGATCTTTTATTTTTTTTAATTTTTTTTTGCCAGCTATGAGAAAAAGTTTAACAAATATAATTTTATCCATTAGAAAAAGAAATTTCTTTTTTGTAAAATAAATAAAAGTGAATGGTAAATAAGTGAAACTATGTAGGGACTTATTAGAATTTAATTTTTATAACGGGGATATATGTATTTATATTTATATTTATTGATATTTTATTATTGGCAAACATGCAGTTTGAACACATGCCTAAATGATTTAGAAAAAAATTAAAAAAATGACACAAAGGGGTAAGCATACTCTTAGTGGAAATATGGTGATTTTTTCTTTTATTATGCTTTATCCATGATGCAACACATAGACACATTTTACTTTCTATTATCACGTATTAATTGTAACGTGGCGCATTAAAAATTATGTTTGCAAGATAATTAGCTTTTCAAGCTCTATTTCTCAAAAGAATTCTAATCGAAATTAGGTTTTTGTATACCTTGTCTGATCTAAAAGATCTTTACAACCAATACCATTTTGACTTTGCTTAATGAGATCTTGCTTATTCTTATTCCAAATTGCTTGGGTGTAATTGTATTACATAATTCAAACCAATCGGTCTATGTAATACTATATAAGAAATTGTCACAAAAATCCTTATTCATCGGTTGTGGTCTTATCTAGTTGAATTAATTAGCTCCATGTAAACAAGCTTCATTTCAAGAAAGAAAGCAACAAATAACATCATCTTTATGAGAGGAATTATGCACCATGTGTGTCCCAAGAAAAGGAAAAGTAGTTAAATAATTATAAAAACTAATTAGAGAAGGCTTGTGATAATCTAGGATGGGGTTTTATCTATTGATGCTAAATTTTATTTTTAGCCATTCATTTCGATTAAAGGAGCATAAGGGGATCCTCTTCCTCTGTATTTATTTATTCTTGGCATGGAATTTTTAAGCAAGCTCAATGCTATGAAAGTGCAACGAGGAGTTAAAATCATTCAAATTGTAAGGCATTCAATGTAATATCTCACATATACACGTTACTAATGATCTTATATTACTGTCCCAAGCAATGCGATTATTCGCCAAATGTATTTAAGAAATTATTACTCTTTTTTCCTCTTGGTTTGGCCTTAATATAAATTTACAAAAGTCTAACGTGATTTTCTCCCCAAATTTGCAAGAACCAAATTGGATCCTTATTTGTGACCTACTTGGAATCAAGGCAACAACTACTCTTAGTAACTATTTGGGTTTCCATATAGATAAAGGTTTCACGCCTAAGCCTCATCACTTTCAATTTCCTTTAAATATGATTCCAAAGAAGTTGAAAATGATAGCCATTAAGCATGGCAGGCCGGACCACCTTGATTCAAGTAGTTTTAAACTCCATTCTAAGTTGTGATATGCAAGCCGGCTTAATTCCCAAGCATATTATGGCCAAAATGGAGCAAACAAACAAAAACGTTTTTTGAGTTGGCCACAAATATTGAGCACAAATGCAATGGACCCGAGAACAACTACTAGATCGAAAGGGTTGGGATGCTTCGGAATTTATGATGTTATTAGTCGGAATAAGGCATTTGCCTTAAGCAGGCATATAATTTTCTTAGTAAGAAAACATTGTGGAGTAAGTTTTGTCGTAAAAAATATAAGAAGCATCATAATGGAGCATTTAAGAAAGAAAAATAACATTTATAAAAATATTACAAAAAATGCCGCAAAATAAAAAATAATCCAAAAAATATTTAAGTCGATACAACTGCAACGAATTTGTCTTCTTAAGAAACAAGCTCAATATAACAGCAATGAACTCTTATTTAAACTCATCTATTGTCTATTTTTTGGATTACTTTCTATTCGGTGGCATTTTTTTATTTTCTATTAAAATATTATTTTTTATCCTTAACCTGGGAAATGGAGAGCATGTTGTTGTCCCACCCTATCAGTCCATTAGTTGACAGGAATAACTATTCATTCTTTTTTCGATCGACGTAAAGCTGATATTATGATATTCATTTCAAAGGAATAACAATTCATAATGAATTGCTATTACGTAAAATGATGAATGGCAATTCATATCTCAACTTATGAATTGTCATTCAAGAGTCTATCTTTTAATTTTGTCATAAATATCCCTATCTTGAAAATAACACATATACAATTATCCTCTCTCTATAATAAATACATGGAGTATTATAGATATTTCACATTTTACTCTAATAATTACTTATTTTACTTTTTACAATAAGTAAATATTGTAATAGTTATTACAAACCTATTACCTTCCCTTTGAATTAGAATTTCATTCCCCCTTATTCCATTCAGCGAAGTGAACGAGTCATATGTGTCGTCACTCTAGAAAGAGAGCACCGTGCACATTTGATGTGTAACTTGCTGAATGCTATAGATAACTAAATTTGATTTAAAAGGCTTCAAGCTTAGTAATTTTTTGAGCTTGACTCTTTGTGTTAAAGTGACTAACCTAAAGAATTAAGCCCATATACTATCGAGATTATTAAAGGAGAATTGACATAATATACTTAGAGTAAGGCCCATTTGGATTGACTTTCTCAATCCTAATCTTTCTTATAAAGGCTTATGCACTACAAATAAAAGCCTTAATGGGTATAGGCCAACAACAGAGTTTACTTTAGTATTCATTATGAGAGGGACTTATGTTAACCATTGGTTGTCCACCCAATCTAACAAACGACATCAATAGCTAGGCTCCCTATAAATACCACTAGTCCCATTTCATTTGGATAGGAGAAAATATTGGAAAAATAACCGTCGTGCTATCGAATTTCCATCTTAGTGGATCAATTACTAGATTGAATCAAGAATGCACATTGTATCCTTATAGCTAATGAGGTTTTAATGATTTTGAACTCCTTTACCTGTCATGTGTGTGTCCAAGCCTACTGAGATTGTCTGCTCCTTCTCTCTACATACCTTTTTTTGATCATCCATGTATGTGTCCTTTTTCTAGGGTACGTGTATTGCAATAGTCACACGACACACATATGGTCATTGTGATTGAATCCTACTACCTACATATTGGCAATTCTACTAGGGAAAAGAAATTGACACTTTCATGATGGCACCACCAAGATGGAAACTCACTAATCCGAGTAAAGGTGCAAATCAAGAGTTTAATGCTAATCCTAATATTGCTAAGCGTAACATTCTAGCACTTGACGATGTTTACCAACCTGCAAGTACTTAAGGCAATGTGCTAAAACTTTATTTATTTACCATTATTATAGACTTTGAACAAAAAGAGTGGGTTGTGACTTTATTGGCCTAATCATGCAAGTGAAACAAATATTTCCTATTATGGGCATATAGCAAAATCAATCATAGACGTGATGTGTCCATTAACTTGGAAATATATTTATCTAAGTGTGGAGTTGAAACCAACAAGTTAAGTATGATTAAAGTGCTTATGAAATGAAGGTAAAATCAGCTTGTCAAGAGGAAACCTCTATATAATTCAGATATAAAAGATAAAGTACATGAGGAAAGTTGCCTATCAAAGGAAATTGTTAATATATTATTGTTTAGGAAGCAATATAATTTTAGCATAAAGTGACGTGTGCAATTAGACAATATTGCAAGAACATACACTGAGAAAATTCAATTGTTTGGTAGCAACATGTACTTTTACATTATGAATTGTTAAGAAATTAACATGCCAAGTAGCAATGTAGTTATTTCATAATGCACATGTGCTAAGCAAGACTTTATTCATTTGATGGCCTAATTGATGCACAAACTCTTTCAAAGTAGCCCAAAGAACTTTGGTCAAGGGGCAAAATGTAGATGACTAAATTTGATTTAAGTGGCTTCAAGCTTAGTAATTACCTGATCTTGGTTCTTTAGGTTAAAGTGACATATATTATTAAGATGATCAAGAGAGAATTGGCACACTAGGCTTAGGGTAGGGACTATTCGGATTGGCTGCCCAGTCCTAACCTTTTTCATAAAGGCTTATATACTAGGAATAAAGTCTTTAATGGGCCTAGGTCTATAAGGGAAACCATGTTAATATTCATTATGAGAGGGACTCATCTTATTTGCTAGTTGTCTACCTAATCTAATAGACGACATTGACAACTAGACTCTTTATAGATACCACTAGTCCCATTTCATTTGGATAGGAGGAAAATCTTGGAAAAATTTCATTGTTCTGTCCGATTTCTGTCTAAGTCGATCAATCACTTGATTATCAAGAACTCATACCCAATCATTATAGCTAGTGATCTTTGATGCTTTTTAGCTCTCTCGCTTGTCATGTACATTTGAGCCTGCTAAGATCACCTGTTCCTCCCTACACACCTCTCCTAATCATCTATATATGAGTTGTTTTCCTAGGTTACATTAGTATGATAGTCATGCGGCATGCGCATGATCATTGTGATTGAATCCTACCACCTCTAAACACTTGTAGGAAAGCAATGAGTCAACTTGAAAATGTCACATCACATACACTCCATGATAGGCAAACATGGTAGCAAATTATCTTGCTAAAGGTATACACCTAAAACTCCACAAATTAATACTTGATAAATTCATAAACTCTCTGATATAATATATTTTCTTTTGATCCTAACTTAGGCTAGTTTACAAAATTAGTAATTTCAATGAAATAATAAGATTATAATATTTAGTAAGACCCTTATATAAATCATAATCCGAACAATGTCATAAATTAATAATACTCTAAAATTAAAATTAAACTAGGACAATTTAGTAAAACGTGAATCTAGTTGTTTGTTTTTCTTGATTTTAAATCAAGGTAGATTTCATCTCTAACTTTTCCCATTGCATTCAAAAGCTCTAGTGTTGTATTCTCAACTGCAATGAAAAATTGTGAGGAGTTCTTATCGAGGGTAGCATGTGTCTACAATACTTATATAAAAAAATAACCAAAATATAGGTTATGTGAAAATAATTACTAAAATCCATTGCAAAATCACATCTTATAGATGAGATATCAATGTTTTATATGCAAATTCTATGTATAAATCACAACATAATGTTTCATACCATTCTTATATCGCATAAAAAATGCAATATGTATATCGCAAGTTACCCTCACAATTTACCTCTACACAGTTTATTTTTCTATGTATCATGGGTCCTAGTTTGGTAAGGAACATCAAAGTTTGTGCATCAGCAATGACAATTTGATTACCAATCAAAACTAGATCCTACGAGTAGGATATATAGGGTCTTATTCATATATCAATTTGTTTTCTTGAATAGTTGTTAACTTATTCATCTCACCGAATTCAATTTTATTTTTTAAATTACATTATCTTATACACTAATATATATAATATGTTTAAAGTTGGGCTTTAACATTGTATTTGGTAATTAATGTTAACTAAACCTTTTGAGTAATTTTTTTAACTGATGGTCCTAAATAGAAAATAATTTCATTTGCTGCTGCTATGAGTGCTTCCTTTCACATAATTGGTTCTAAAGGTATTGAATCATCCTAAATTCATCCCTAATAGGATTTTTAGTGACACTAGCCATAATTTCTTCAAAGCTTTTGACCTCTAAACATTCATCATTTTATCTCTTCAAAGACCAAAAGAAAAAAAAATCATCATTTTCGCCAATCCAACGTGTGATTAACATCCACTTTATTGTGGTAATTGTGATCATTAATTATTTTCTCAAGCTCATTAATGTCCTCTTTAGAAGTTACTTCATTTAAGTTGATTGAGGCTGCTTCATCTCCTAAATGAATTTTGCAGTATCAAAAACAATTTGATGTTGTCTTTTATTGAATATTTCTCATCCAAGCTGAGACCGTAAGATCGATGGCATAGATTGTCTTTACTCATAACCTTTATATATCTTACAGTAAAATCTTTTTGTAATAGTGTATCTTGAAATTTCTTAGTATTCTAATGTCACATGGTTGGATTTTTGATGTCATGTAATGTGGCAAAAGAACAAAAACAAAAAGACATCTCAACATTTCGTAGCCCTTTAGATTGCGTAAATGGCTAGAAAATTATCTATCACCAACAAAATTATTCAACCATGCATTTTCTAGTCCATCTAATGAACATATTTGTCAAAAAGCATGCAGCCATTCATGCCTTTTTGTTGGTAAAATATTAACAATCTAAGCTATTAGGTTAACATCTTTGAAGCAACATGGCTTTGTATACTTTCTAATAATCCATAAAGAAACTTTTTCCGAGTTATCCTCATAGCAACAAATAACAATTATAAGTCTTTCTTTGTTATGTTTTCTTTCTTCAAGTTGATTTGTTGCAAGAGTATGATAAGTTTCTAACATGTGAAACAAAACACTTTTGTCCATATTAAAAACATCTTTCATAGGGAATTAGTCTTTTTTTGGCTCATGGACTCTAATTTTTTCCTATATGTCCTATGTACCAACTAAACTACTCTCTTCGAAACGACAAAATGACTTGGTATCATGCCTTAGCTTGGACTTCTCAAGCTAACCTTAAGAAAAGTTATACTAAAAAAACTATTGAGTGTATAATAGTTTCATTATCTCTCTTATCTTTTCCAAAATTAGATCTCTAGTTATATCCACACAATCTTGGTATTGGAAAAATGATTCATAAATAACCTTATCCATGTCTTTAAATTTTGTTGTTTTGTGTTGCTTAGTATCCCCTCCTTTTTCTAAGTTAGTCGAAAGATACTTAGATAATCTCTTGAGAGTGTTTGATATAATATCTTGACTAACTTTTAAATAATATTTTTATTAAGTCATTGTTGTAAACCTTTTTGAGTGCATATGGAATGATCTCTCTTATACTCACATAATACAATATATATTTGATTAGTCATGATTGATTTTTGGACACCTTTTAGATGAGAAATCATTTTTGGGTAGGATTTTGAGAAATTTTTCTATGTCGCTTATACAGTAATTTCCTTCATGATCACACATTGAATATATCTAGTTCTAAAACAATGAACTCATAGATGCAAATGATTTTCATTAAACTTTGTTTGATTAATCAAAACAATAAATATTGTTTAAATATTAAAATCAATGAAAACCATTTATATACTTATTTGCATAAGTACATATGTAAAATGAATTCGCTTTTTAAATTAATTCACGAAATATGATACATATATTAGTGATGTATAATGATTTTTTATGTAACTAGATTTGAATCAGAATATCATTCTTTAAATTAATTAATTAATACCTTTTTAAATTAAAAATTTTCATGATTTTAATATTATTAATTTATAGAGATCTTATTTGTATTTTAGCTCTCAAAATGATGATTGCTTCACACTTGTCACTAAAGTAGGGTTGCAATCAAGCAGGTCATTATGGGATACCGACTTACTAAAACCCTATGGGGTTTTGAGATGGGTTTAGGAAAAATTTTGTGACCTTATAAGGTCTAGGGTTGGGTCATGAGTCATAATTATGACTCAATAGGAAACCTGACCCGATAAATTATAATAAAATTTAATCATTAAAAATTCAATTCAAACTAAAAGAGAAGTCTTAACATAATTTTAATAGAAGACAATTGTATAGATTACTTATAAGGATGATATTTTTATAGTTTGATTAGATGTTTAAACCATTCATGCATGCATATTTTCAAACGGTGATATTAACTTTTCAATTTTAACATAGAATTCATTAATTCATATTATGTGATGCATACTATGAATGTTATCTAACACAATTTTCCCTTTGTTTTCCTAATTGAAATAAGCAAGAAGATTGAATGAGTGATTTCTATGGTCCACACGTTACATAAATCCTTTAACAAAAATAATAGCATGCAAAATGACCTTAGAAATTAAAAAAATGAAAAAATATGAAGAGACCTGTAGGGACGAGTCAGGTCGACCTAAAACCCTAAAACGACGGATTTGGATAAGACAAAAAAAACCTATAAGGTTTTGGGTTGGGTTTAGGAGAGCCTAGAGGGAAGTGCGTCAAGTTCAAATTTTATATGACCCGTCCTCAACTATCTTTATTGCATCCCTACACTAAAGGGTGTTCTAAAACTATTATATTGTGATGTTTGATATATATATATATTTGGGATGTTACTATGATCATCATAGGTTAGTCAAACTACTAATCCGAACATTAGGTGTAATAAATTTTGAAGGATATATTACAGTAAAAATTCTAAAAGGGTATATTGCATCAAAAGTATCAACGTTTGAGATAAGCCGTTTAAGGTATCAATTTTCCAGTGCTTAAAAAGAGAAATCAACATTTGAGGATAAATTTATTTAAAGTACCAATATGTCAAATAGCTAAAAAATGAAATTAATGTTTTGTAAAGTGTCACATAAAGTTTTAATAATTAACTATTAATGAAAATTGAAAAAACTTAATTGACAACTAATTCAAAATTTGATACTGAGATAAAATTAACAAAACATAGATACCTCATTTGATTGACTTTACAAAAAAATTAATTCCTCTTTTAAACATTCAAAATATTAATATCTTAAATAATTTTTCTCCTAAACATTGACACATTCTAGTTAGTGTGACAAAATTTGTAAAGTATGCCATTTAATCTCATTAGAAAAAGTCAATATTGTATAATTTCCTGTGATAAAATTTAAATTAGTAGTTGAAACGGTAGAGAATAATATGACTGAAATCCAGTGGAGAATTCCATTAAAAAAAAAAAAAAAAGAACTAAACTGCGGGCATATATTAGTATAAATTATTGATTTCATGTTGTCATAGAGGAGAAATTTTGCATTGTGATTTTTCATGGGTCTAAGTGTGTTGCTTATGGATTTGGGTTCTCAATGTGTGTGTGTACATATATATTCTAGGGATGTCATTGCTATTCTATTTGCAATACAATTTTACATATATTTATAATTATTTTTAGTGATTTTATTACCTAATCGAGATATATTATTGATTGATTTAGAGTTAACACGAATCAAATGAAGTAATTAAAAATTAATTATATATTACATACATTTGATTTACAAGTAATTAAAAATTTTATATTAGATATTGCATCGGAGAATAAATTTTGCAGTGCCCAATATTTTCCACATGGTGTAAGTACGTTATTTTTCAATTCAGAGCGTCATCGAAATATTTTATGTTTTTAGCGGCTTACTGTAACTTTAAAAAAATTTGAAAAGAGAAAAGAATGTCACAAGTCCCGTTGATCTTATCAATCTAACAGTTAAGAGTGGACACGGATAGGTTTGGTTCAGTATTTCCTAAAATCAAACAAAACCTTAATTTATGGTTAGTCTTTTTTTCATTTGTAATGATTTGGGTCGGATTAGAAATTTTTTAAACCATTAAATAACAGTTTGGTTCGTTTGGATTACGAATTAAATCAAAATTCTAACTAAAATGTTTCTTTGTTCTAATTTTTTTTACATTTATGTAGATACTGAAATATTTATCATTTTACATAGTTTATATTATAAATTACGATAAAATACTTTATGAATTCATCATATTTTTTATCTATAGTTCTCTATAAAATCAGTTATCCATCGTTAAAAATATATTCATCAACCAATATTGGTAAGTCGTATTTTATAATTTTAAAAGGAACCATCAATTTAATTACCTACTAATAAACTTAGCTAAAATAGAAAATCATCTATCAATAAAATTCATCAATAAATAAAATGATACGCTGACAAAATATATTAAACAATTAATGTATGATAAGAGTTTATAACTAAATAAACAAATTCATACTTTATAAAGTTAAAACCTATTAAAAAAACAATAACATATCATAAAAAAATAAAATAAAAATACATATCATGAGCATAAAAAAAAATTAAAATGAACAAGTTAATTTTAATCAATATTCACCGAATAATAAATATCAAATGAAATCATATGAATATATAGTAAAATATTATTATATTTTTAAAAAGATTTGGTTCGGTTTTACGAATTAGTTTGGTTTTCTTTTCAAACCAAATAATATATTTATGGATTAGTTCGGATTGAAATATTAGTAAACCAAACCATTAAAAAAAATCATATTTTTAATTTGAATTAGTTCGATTATAGATTGATTTAATTTGATTGGTTTTTCCTCCCACTCCTACCAACAGTTGACACTATGGTAAAGGAGAGAAAAATAAAATTATCATTCTACCCTCTCTAACTACAGCTTTTCCTGCAAGTGCTAATTAATATTGATTATAATGAATTTACCTAACCAGCGAAAAGAAAAGGGAATTTATTAAAATTTTAATTTTAAGTATTTTCATAATTTATAACAACAGCATAAAATAGGATTGAAACAATTCCCTTTCGATGGCCTATAAAAATTAGATGTGAGTTTTGATACTAAAGACACTAAACCATACATTTAAGATTTTAAGCCCTGTATAATTGGTAATCAGGACCAATCACGTGGAATGTTTCCAAGATACTAGATTTTATCTTTAAAATACTGTGTAATTCAAAGATTTTTATGTTGTATAATTTGGATTATATAATTTTTTTTTTATAAGAATAGCAGATATATCTTTCACCTGTATAATTCATGAGCAAGAATATATAAGACGAAGTGAATGGATTTGTAAACTAATCTGATTTAACCAAACATAGAAAATCAAATATATTATCAAATATCTTTTTCTTTTCTTTTTTTTTTCTTTTTGTTGCAAACGTTATACTATCTATTTTACCATAAATAGAGGCGGCATCGCATAATTGAGTTTTTTGGATGTTAAATATTGCAACCGATTCCAAAATCAATATCTTGAATATAACTTACAATTTATTACTTGCTTTCGAACTTGGTTAGAGACTAAGCTTTTAAGATCTGAGATTTTTTTGCAAAAATTGAAGTAGAAAAACTTTAATAAGTATAAACTAATACTATGTCTATAAGGGTAACAGTTGCATTTGTTGCGTCAAATTTGTCTATTCTTAGACTTAATTACATGGAGTTTAAATATATTAATTCAATACCTAAACTTTACTCATTTTTCTAATTAACTATCTAAATTTTATTATTTTTACAATTAGTTACCTCACTTGGGATACCATAAATGAATACAAAAAATTTATAAGTAGTGTATTAATATTTTCTATTTTAAGTTACACTTAATTCGAGTTCTAATTTATATTTAGGGATGTTGGATTTTTACTGCATTATTTCATTAAATTAAAGTGCCATAAAATTAGCTATAATATTTATTTCCATCAAATATGACATTTATCCATAACATAATTCACATCAAACCCATTTCTTACCACACTTTGAATCTTTTCCAAGATGTAAAACTCAAAATGCATAATCGAATTCGAGTTTGTGTTTATATTCGTGGGATCCTGAATTTTTAGTACATCATTTCATTAAATTATAGTGCCATAAAATTAACTATAATATTCAATCACATCTTTTTTTTTTCCTTGAATGATAATAGTGTATTTAGTAAAAAACATATTTATGAACAAAATTTAAAAGAAAAATGAATTCATGGATTATATGTAATACTCCTTAACATATAGTTTCCATTAGGTGTAAATGTATGTTTTCACTTCTTTATTTTCTTTAGCTTATTTGGTATATTAGTTTGGTATCATTTTGATATCATTTTATCATTTTTAAATTGAATCGATACAAATATAATACTAATAAAAAATTAATAATTTTATTTATAAATTGATCAAATCCAATCAATATTGAAGTTACACCGATATTGATATAGAAAAATACCTCATAATCCAAATGTTTTTCATTGAGATGTATATATTAAAAACCGAAAAGGGCAAAACTAAAAATATCTTGATAGCAAAATACAAGTAATAATAACGATATCTTGTGCCCCATTGCCACTGGGAATGAATGGTCTTTGGCCATACAAGTAGGTACCACCATCATCCATTTGAAAAATTAAGTTTTCATCAACTGACGTCGCATAGCTATGCCTATGCTGATGGCTTCATCTCTCACTTCAAATCATCTCACCTCCCATTCACTATTCCATTTTTCTTTTCCCCTGAACTCTTCTTCTCATTCTCAGAATTCTCATCTCCAAAACATAACCATTCTCCATCCTTCTAAGCATGCAACCAACTTTCATCCCTTGAAACTCAAAAATACCATACCAAGAGCTTCCATGGAAGGTGTGTATAAATTTTTGCATATATGTCATGTAGTAGTATATTATGTTATTATATAACATGGGTTTGACTTTGTTGAAGAGAATGATCTCTGGAAACGACTAATTTTGGCCAATTCATGCTGATAGTAAGGAAAGATAACTTTTATGTGATCAGCAACTCATAAGCTTTATTCCTACTGTATGGGGTTGCCTATATATACCATGGACCATATTTTCATCACTAATTTAAAAAAAAAAAAAATTGTTGCATGGAGGTGTTAATGGTGGAAAGGGGGGGAAAAATAATAAGAGACTACCTGGTGAAAGTTTCATGGTTTAAACTATATTGTGATTTGTTGATATTTTGATAGTACTTCTTCTTGTAGGATTTCCAGCTGAGTTGACTGAAGAGGACTCCAAGTTTGTTCCATTAAGAGAAGAAGAACCTGGATTCGGTCCACCTGTAAGTTCTGGTTAGTTTATCCATTCCTGTTACTTCATATACCATTTTTGTTCTAACATAATGTTTGGCTGTTATATTTCTATCTGAACCATAAAGATACCTCTGTTTGGTGAAAAGTGCTTTCTGCATTACATTTTATGTTTAACTACAATCTAGTACCAATAGTTGTCAAATGTTATTTTAACAGGCTAGTTGTTGGAGGTGGTTGGAGGTGAGAGTAAAGGTTGAGGCTAATTGATTTTTCTAAATTTGTTTCCAGGCTTTGTTACTAGTTGGCTTTGAAGTAGAGGAAGCTGCAAAGGTGTGTTCTTCTGTCTGTGTAGTTTGTATCCGAGTCCATCTCCCTTGAGATTTTCTGGCATTCATCTGATTCATGACTCTCTACATCCTCTCCCATACTGAGTGTTTTTCCTTTTTTTTTTTTTGCATCTTGCTGTGCTAGCTGCATGGTAGGGCAGTGGCTATATAGAGTGTTAGATTTTCAGCCCAGGGTTGAGGTTCCTAGCTTATATCAAGGTTACAGCCACTATTCTTACGATGCTTTTCTAGAAAATAGTGTTGTTGACAAAACCATTAGAGACGGATCAATCCAAGAATTTCTTTTTTTAGGGTGTTCTAGTGTGTTGATATTCGTTTTGGTGGCTGTATCATGATTGCAGATACAACAGTTTCTCAAGGACATGGATGGAGAATTTCTACAGGTAGTCTTTCATATAACACCCCATAATTATGCACATGAAAGAGCTCAGCAACACTTGTATAATTGGGGAGAAAATGATTGTTATATAATCTGCCACAACATCCTTGACTTAACCTCATTCACGTCTCATAATCAAGAATTGCCGTGCAGTGTATGATGTTAATAAAACAATAGCTACAAGAAACATGAAGGTCTTTTGCTTCTGTAAGCATGACGATCTGTGGCAAATTATTTTGTTTATCTTGTAGAGGACTTGCTAATCTTCTCTTCAGCATGTTATAAGCTAGAAGAGTTGCTAGATCTGAGCAATTTTGAGCTGTATGATACTCTGTATATTAATCTTTTGGAAGACGCATCCTAATATGATGACAACATAAGAGCTGCTTTTGATTAGATGTTTATTTTCTAGGCTTCCTGCATTAGAGTTTCCACAGAAAATTAAATTCTGCTCTTCACAATGGTTTTTAGCTGCAGTGAAAGTTATCAGTCTATGTTTGAATGCAGATATGAAGTGTTGCATTTACATTGATGTACCTTACATTATTAATGCTATTGCAGATCATATATTGCACCGAGAACATGATTGGCCGTTCGCTTTGGGAAGCAGTGAATACCAGACAAACTGATTTGAAAGGACTGCAGGTTTGATTCTCAGAATATGTGATTTTTTGTTTCCATTGAATCATGTCTTGTAGAAACCTCCAGTAGGTTCAGACAAATTTCTTGGCTATACTTGCTTCTGTCTTCCCATTCTCAAAAGATCTATTCTGGTGCTTAAATACCATTACAAGATAAATTATAACATGATATGTTCATCTGCACTAGTAAAAGCCATTATAGTTGTTTGGCCAAAGGCATTTTTGTTGTTTCATATACACTCTTTTAGTTTCATTTTCCAGCTGAAATGAGATTGTATCCATGTGTGTCAGGAATTCTTTTAGTATATTTGTCATATTAATCTTTTCAGTTAGAACCTTACTGTTCTTTCATGTAGTTGGATCATGTTCCCATTAATTCCTGCATATATTGAAAGAACTTCATAATCCCCCTAATGATTACATCATTTAATTTGATTGTATGAAAGTCATAGATGGGGCAATTTACACAACATGACTAGCAAATTATGTGTTCCTAGTTACTATCATATATCTTGTGACAGTTAGAATGCATTCGGTTTCAGATTGCAAAGGATGTCCCACGCATCTGCTTCTTATCGGGTCTTAGTGGAGAGGAGATGATGATGTTTATTGATGCCTTCCCTGAAACTGGTACATTTTGCTCCTCTTGTGCAAAGGGGACTTCTTGATCTTCCTTATACTTCATCTTTGAACACAAATCAATCTCTATTTTGATCTGTGTAAACCAATGCTTTTACATTCTGCATACTTGGTCTCAACAGGACTAGATCCAGCTGTATTTGCAGCAGTTGTACCAAATAGTGCTGATAAATCAATATCAGAATTGTTAGAGGAAATTATGGGGGACCACGAAATGCTGGTTAGCTGTGTTATTTTCCTAGAACCTTTTTTGGTAGCTTAACTCAATAACTTCTGTGAGAGATTGATGCATCTTAATCTTTGCAGACGGGAAACCAAAAGGAGTCAACTTAGGCATTGAACAAGAGATACGAAAGGAGCTGCCAAAGGCAAGGAAACGACTTATCTGCAATACCTTTTACACTGGGTGTTATTGCTTGGGGATATCTGAGGGCGCAAAATGCAAAACGTTGTTCATACATTCGGCTTGCATCTTAGACAAATTGTCCACTAGCTGTTGGAAAACGATACACCATGTACTAGGCATCATATAGTGCAATTTACTTCTAGTTCATCTGGCTATGACAAGACTTAAGACATGTTTCCATCCTACGTAAGAGATTCAGTTTTCTGCATTGGTTGATTATAATACCGTGTTAAACTTAGGATACATTCACTTCCATTAAAAGCTGCAAAAATTAAGAAATGCGAAACTAGTTTGTTTTACTTTACAATATAGAATCATTACAGCTTTTGTATGTAAACGGTGTTTCATTTTAAGGGCGCGACACCATATGGGCATTCACCCTTCTTTTGACTCTACTACAATAATTTACTCACTCAAAAACTATATATTACACATCTTCGTGCTCGATCCCTCTGTAATACAACTAAGAAAGCAACAATCATTTTATATAATATATATGTATGTATATTTCTATATTTGTACAATAATTCCTTTATTTTATGATTAAAAATATTTTTAAACGAAAGTATCTTCAATAAGAAATAGCTATTTCTTTTGTGGAGGAAAGGAATAACAATTCTTTATTTATTCCATATTATATGGAATAAACATTTATTGTATAGAATTTTTTATAAACCAAATAAGAAAATAACTATTTTGTAATAATAGAGATAAAATATCAATTTCATTCTCATCAATCAAATGTAATAATAGAGATAGAATATCAATTTCATTCTTATCAATCAAACGCTACGTAAGTGTAGATAAATGAGGGGCTGAACTAAAACCACATTCTTCACATGCATCCTTTGTTTAAAAATTATAGATCAAGGAAAGATGCATCTGCAATATACATTTCAAGGGTTTTTAAAGAAGGACATATTACATGCCCCTTCAATGCTACTTTTAAGAACAAGTCCTAAAGGGAGGGAAAAACTTGTTCCGCATATTTTAAAAACCCAGGTAGAAATCCCTTTTAGGTAGTACAAACTGACATGACAAAAGATGGCACAAGATACATTTTCTATCAAGAATTCAATTCCAAGTTGATAACAATACACAACACTACAATAATTAGCATGTAAAGTATTCTATTTTCTATTGCTCCTACCACACAAACCATTTAAACCAATGCAATTCCAAGCATATGTCCTCCTTTAGGTACCATGAACTTTCCACAAATCAACCACTTAAAAGAATTAAATAAAGGTCATCCTTATTCCTACCTGTGTACAACCCACCAAAAACAAATGTGCTGGTGTATATGTGTATGTCTACACTCCAAAAGTCACACATACTTATTGCAGTTGGATTCACATAGAAACTCCAGGAATACTAATCACCAAATTAGATGGTATCAGCATATATGAATTTCTCATATTTGAATTATATCACGAAGCAAACACATACAACAAAGATACGAGACTTGCAAATACTGTTGGATAGTGCAGAAGAAAGTTATCAAAAGAAACATGGCAATCGCATACATGGCATTCCAATGTATAGATTATCAACTTTTTCATACCTAAAACACCCTATCCAAGCAAAACAGTAATCATCTACATCTGATAGGAAAACTTACAGAAGAAACAACAATGACGAAGGATATTCTCATTGATTGCAGAAGTAGAAACAGCCTCACAAGCAGGATTTCACACCTCTTGAAACCTCACAACTCTCATCAACTAAACCTAGCTCCAGAAAACAGTAAAAGAATCATGCATCTGGCTTTTTTGAAGAGTAGATATCCGACCTCATCACTAAAACTTACACAACCCTACATAAGGGATGAACCGAGAAGTTATTGATGAGGAATTACCCTCTGATTTAAAGAACCCGGAGAAAATTACAACAACAAGATGCATTTTGGGAAATTTGAATTCAATGAGTTCAAATGTTAATGGAGGAGCTCCTGAATAACAGTGATCCTCTTGATGTAGGTACCACAGAAATAGGAGAGGCTGTAGATGAAAAAACCAGTAATATTGCAATACCATGGATCTAGCAGTGTCAAATCAATTCACTAATAATCCTTTCATATAAAACACTCCACTAAACAATCTTTCTAAGTAAAATTGTCATGGAATGCTCAAGAAGATACAACAAATTTGTAGCTGTACAATCTCAAAGCTAAAAGGAAAAATCTTAATATTAGTCAAAGCAATCACCAACACAGCAATGATCCTTCTGTGCTAGAAATACCCCGTGTGGTTTGGCTTATTTCACAAAAATAACAGTCTCCTTCCCTCACAACAAAAAAAGGCAATCTGGATCCAGCTTCTACTTCTTCACTTCAGGCAACACTAAAGCTGTTTCATAGACTCCATGACCTGGTGCTACTCAAAGTGCATGTTGCATTATTTGTCCCCCCGCCCCTCTTCTTCTATTTTCCAAACTGTGCATTGAATTTCTCTAAGTAACTTAGAAACCGCTAGGCTCCACAAAAATATGTGGAGTGCTTTACTTGTAGAACTTTTCAATGAGTGCATTATGGGAATCAAGTTGCTTCAGTTGAACTGATGACCAATGCCTTTCCATTTTCGTAAAAACCTCAGCAGATATTCATAGTGCAAGATCCATCATTCATGTAGAGCACAAACAGTTCGGATCAGACAATGGCCCAGGCACACCACTTAACTTAGTATTTCAAATACTAAGCAATAGCATGCTCAATCCAAGGTAAGAGGATCAAGATCTATAAAGACTTCCTCAGTCAACTCCAAACTACCCACCAAAGTGCACACACCTATTGCAAGGGACATATTTTCAATTTCAAACCTAGGTGGACATCCACCCTCAAGACCTCGAGAGACATGGCGTAAAAAAAAAACCATATGCACCTCAAATTAGGTAAGATACCAGTTATAGAAGTTCGTTTCCTCTTCATTTACAGCACCGTCATAAAATAATCCTAATGAGATGCATAATTACATTTAGTAATCACAAAATTCAGCATAATAGCTAACAAATTCCCATGGATAAACAGAATCAAAAAGACTTAAAACCCTCCACCTATCACCTCAACCATAAATACACCACCAACATCCTAAAACTCTGGATCCTCGGGGAATCAAGTCACACAAATTTCCCGTGTCTGTCACCAATATGGAACTACAATTCCATATTCTCATTCATGGTTGGTGCCCCATCTACGTCGCATTGATCACATACAGCAGATCCTACTCTGTACTTTACTATTCGTACCTAGCGCAGCTACCTTATGCCTCAATCATCATCATCATCACTCTCATCACTGAAATAACTAACTTTCTTCTTCTTCTTCCCTTTTTCCATCTTCATCTCTCTCTCCTCGTTCTCTCTCCCCAACAATCTCTTCCCCGCACCATCGTCAACCGCAGACGCCCAATTCTCTTCCTCAAAAAACCCTTCATCCTCCCTATCCCCTTCTCTCTCCTCTCCTCCACCACCACCAAAACCCTTCCTCCCTCTCTTCGTCGACACTGGCCTCTCTCTCTTCCCTAAAACATTCCTAGGGCACTCATAAGACAAATGCCCATTCTCTCCACACTCATAACACCGGCTCTTATCCTTGTACACTCTCTTCCTTATAAACTCCGCCGCTCTCCCGTTGTCGATTGCGATCGAAGCCGCGATCTTACGTCCGTTCAGGACCTTTGCGTTCATTTCACACGCCGCCGTTTGTGCGTCGGACTGCGACACGTACTGGATGAAAGCCACACCGCGGCTGAGGCGTGTGGCGCGGTCCTTAAGGATGCAGACGCGTGCTACCTTGCCAAAGGTGGAAAAGAGACTGTGAAGGTCGTTGTTGGTAAGGGCGTAGTCGAGGTTGGAGACGTAGAGGGTGGATTTCGATGGGGCGAGACCGCCCGAGCCACTGCGGGAATTAGGGTTTCGGAAGGATTGGGAGGGAGGCTGTGCTGGGGCAGAGGCATAACGGTAGTATAGAGTTTCATCTTCGTCGCTGTCACTGTTATGGTTTTTGTTCTTCTTGGGTTTCCCCATTGCTAAGAAAGTACAAGAGGTGGAGAGAGGAAGCAGAGTGACGGAAAAAAGGACGGAGGAAAGAGTAGAAAAGAAGAGAGGATGGGCCTCAATTGGTGCAAAACGGGCTAAAAATATATGGCTGGGCCGGCTTAGGTCACATTAGGGCTTAGTTTACACAACTAAGTACCTTTTTTTTGTGCACATTTTTGCCATGAAATAATTTATAATTTTAACCAGGGATGAGTAGAGATGTGCACGAAACGATTTGGTTCGATTTGTACTTCGAACAGAACCGCATCATATTTTACGATTCGGTTTTTCTTTTAAATTCGAACCTAATCGTACGGTTCTGTTCGTAATGTTTTCGAACAGAAAAAAACGGTTCGATACTGTTCAGTTTGAGGTTCGAACTATTTTTATTCATAAAATAAAAAAATATTCTATCAAAAAACTTTCATTACATATTTCTTATCATTAATGCAAATATAAATAACAATATTTTCAATTAATCATTTACCAAATAAACATGCAAAACTTATAAGAAATAAAGGATTTCATTCGTTATAAAATTATAATTGTGACTAGTCTTATTTTTTTAATTATCTTGAACTATAATGGTATCCAACAATTACAACATTTGAGTCTATTCACTATTGACTATACAAAACTTATAATGTAATTTAACCATTAAGGCATTGTAGTCACTTTACAAGGGAATTTAGAATAATTGACACAAATTTCTCATCATTGGTTTAAGAGATTATGAATATGGATCCCATTTCATCATGTTTTCAATTTTTGGCTCAGACAGCTGATATTAGTACATGTGAGAGTACCACTTGCCATAAAGCACTCAATGGTTTATTAGGTAGATTCTCTCGAGTATTTGAAGCACCATCATCTGTCGCCATTAAGGGATGTTTAGCATCATATTTATTTGGAAGGGGGAAAGGAACCAATTAGTGTGAAGTCACATAGATACCCTCAATTTTAGAAATCAAAGATTGAAAAGCAAAATAATGAAATGCTATAACAAGGTATGATCCAACATAATACCAATCCTTATTCATCTCCAGTTTTATTGGTTAAGAAAAGCTATAAACTATGGAGATTCTGTATAAATTATAAAGCCTTGAATCAGGTAACCATCAAGAATGAATTCCCAATACCCACTATTGATGAACTATTGGACAAGTTACATGGTGTTTCCATATTTTCTAAACTTGATTTAAGAGTTGTATATCATCATATATGGATGCATCTAAGGGATATTTGAGAAGATTGCGTTTAGAACTCATGAAGGGCGCTGTGAATTACTTGTAATGCCATTCAGGTTGAGTAATGTGCCAGCAACATTTCAGAGTATTATGATTAAGATTATCATATCTTTTCCAAGGAAATTTGTCATTGTGTTTTTCGATGATATATTGGTATATAGTCCAAATGAATCTGATTATATTTCACATTTAAGTCATGTGCTTCAAATTTTGCTTTATAATCAATTTTATCTCAAGCAAAGTAAATGTTCATTTGGTGTATCATCAATTGAATATCTGAGTCATGAAGTGTCAATGAAGGGAGCTTGGCTTGAACCGAAGAAAGTAGAGGCAATAATAGCTTTGTCAATTCCTACATCAATTAAGCAATTACATGTATTATTTGGAATATTTGCTTATAATCATCATTTCATAAAAGGATATGCTTCTTTAGTGAGTCTTTTGATGGATTTACTACATAAAGATGCTTTTTAGTGAAATCAAAAAGCTTCTATTGCTTTTGATAAACTTAAGTGGTAGACAATGATGCCTCTGGGTTAGAAATTGCCGTAGTGTTATTGCAAAAGGAGCACCCTATTGCTTACTTTAACAAGAAGATGCCATCTCACTTAAGGAAAGCATTAGTGATATGCCTAGGAGGACAATCATTGGGATATCTAGAAACTCAATACACAATTGAGTTTATAAGCCCTAAATCTCAAAGTGAAAATTAGGGTTACAGTTTTAGAATCAACTTACCAGATATTACTTACTAATAAGCGATTCCCAGAAACATAAAGATCAATTGATATGACCCACAATAAACCTTGTGACAACACTTTCCATGATCTTACGATCGATAGGAGTGAGTACTCTCCATGATAAAAAATTGATCGATAAGAGTTCTCAAAGCGGGAATCAATTAAATTGTAGGTTAGCATCCCGTAGTTGAGACGCAGCCACGGTACTATACGTGTCTCCTACTTATCTAGCAATCCTGACATGGGATGGCTTCAAATGCAAGAACAGTTGAAATTGTGTTCTTGTCTGTCTTAAATGCAATGGCATTTTCATGGTCAAGGGTGCAGGCATAGGTCTTAAAGTTACGTGCATGTAATAACCTAAGGTATCTTCTAAGCGTAATAGCGCGATTAATCATACGATCATATAGTTCAATGCCTTTTCCTTCTTGTAACTTGGTTAATATCAACACATTATATTCAATACAATCACGACCAACATGCAATTCATAAGCTGAAACAAACTTCTCTTCATTAAGTTCTAAGCTATCTATAAGTATTCACATTACTAGATTCTGTAATCCCCTAGCTCGAGATCTAGTAATTGGACTCCTTAGTCGATTCCTATCAATTAGCTTATGTGAGTGAATTGCATGCTATTGTGGAGTTAGTTCAGAAATGTCAACAATATTTGTTGGGATCACACTTTTTTATTCGAACTAATCATAAGAGCTTAAAAGAATTGTTAACTCAGGTCATACAAACCTTAGAATAGCATGAGTGTTTGTCTAAGTTGTTAGGGTATGGTTATACAATTGTCTACAAAGTGGGCATAGAGAATAAGGTAGCTAATGCCATATGTAAACAATTTTCATATGATTCTACATTTATGGCTTGGTCAGGCCCTCGATTTCGATTTGTTGATACTTTGAGGGAGGAGTGGGTGTCGATTCCTGCATTTCAAGAAATAATTTTTACCCTAGAATAAGGGAAATCGTTCACATTTAATCTATCCTGTAGGAATAGAATATTATATTATGACAATCATTTTTTTTTTGTGACTCAATCATCTCTTATTCCTCAACTTTTGACAAAATTTCATGTTTTGCCAAGTTTAGGGCATTTTGGATGTTTGAAGACTTATAAAAGGCTGTCTTCAAAGTTTTATTGAGAGAGCATGCTTTCGTAGATAAATTTATTAAAGAATGTTTGGTATGCCAACAAGTGAAGTATTCAACCAAGAGTTCGATTGCATTATTAAATCCATTGCCAAAATGTGCTTGGGAAGATGATAGTGTGGATTTTATCACTTCACTTCCTAAGCCCCAAAGATATACTATCATTTTGGTTGTGGTGGATAAGTTCACTAAATAGTGTCATTTATGAGCACTTGATTTCAAGGTAGCTTCATTATTTCTACATATGGTGGTAAAGTTACATGGTTACATATGGTTAATTGTATTTGATAGAGATGTGGTGTTTATGATTGATTTTTGGAAGGATTCATTTACATTGAGTGGTATTAAACCCAACATCAGTTTGGCTTGTCATCCTCAAAGTGATGGCCAAACAAAGGCAATGAACAAGACACTAGTGTAATACCTTCATTGTTATACAATGGATTATCCTTCTAAATGAGTTTCTCATTTACCTTGGGTTAAATATGCATACAATTCGTTGTTTCATGAGGGATTAGGGTCTACACCATTTGAATTAGTATATGGTCGAGCACCACCTACTATTGCAACTTATACTAGAGGTGCTTCTAAGCTAGATAACATAGATTATGAATTGTTAGCACGTAACGAGTTATTGAAGAATTTGCATGTCAATTTATCTAAATTCTAAGATCGTATGAGGTGTTATGCTAATAAGCATAGGTCCAATTTAGAGTTGCACACTCGATATTTGGTATTTGTTAAGTTTCTGCCCTACAAATGGCTTTCGACAGCCAAAACTAAACATCATAAGCCATCAAAATGCTATTATGGACCTTTTGAAGTGGTTAAGAGGATTAACTCTTGTGCTTACAAGCTAAAGCTACCTAAGTATGTTAAGATACATGATGTTTTTCATGTATCCTTGTTGAAGAAAGCCTATTGAACGAATCACCTTAGTTTAGAGATGCCTATAGAGGTTGTGGATGATAAGCCATTTATTACACCATCAGTACTTTTGGAGTCTCGCATTATTTTTTGTAATGGGAACCCTATTAGACAAGTGTTGGCTCAATGGCAAGGAGTATTGCTTGAAGATACTTAATGGGAAGATTGAGCCTTATTCTCTAAGATATATTCAGACTATAACCTTCAGGATAACGTTCTTTATCCAGACGTAAAGACATTTGTTACAAACAGACAAAGGAGACATCTGCTTGTTCTCAAGCAAATCATCATTTGAAAACCAAACAACAAAGATTGTTAAATAGGAAAAATAAATCATGGATAAAATTTGATCAAATAAAACTTAAAGTTTTCATTCAATCAACTCAATCACCTAGTAACCTCCTCATTCTATTGCACATATAACTCCATTCAATACTACCAGATCATATGCTAAGGTTACTTTTCTTAGAATTACTAAACTTATCCAAGTAGATCAGTCTTTACCCTTATTGTTTAAATTAGAATCTAAAGCAAAAATTATTTAAAATATCAAACAAAGTAAGAAAGACTTAATCTACTTTATTCCCTTATATTTATAAGTATGTAACCCCTTAGTCATCTTTGTAAGCATTACATTCAAAAGTGAAGGCATATACATCAGCTCATCCCCTAAATCTCTTTCCTTATATGTACTTTGAATCATTATTCATTTATTTTTGTTTCTTTGATATAGCATGGTTCATAAAGGGGATGAATCACTGCTCTTCTAAGGGACCAAGACATACTCATATCAACTAGTCTTTTTAAGCACTTTTCAATTTCATTTTATTTTGATAGTTTACTAGCAAAGGAGTCAAATCTTGTTCTATGAGACCAAGACTTGCTCATACTAACAACCATTTTCTTTTTCCTTACTTTTTCTTCATGATTCAATTAGTAGAAGAGTCAAGCCTTGCTCTTCTAAGGGACCAAGTTCCGCTCATATTAACTAAACATGATTTTTCATTTCATTACTTATTTAAAATAGATAGAAGAGTCAAGAAATTGCTCTTCTAAGGAACTAAACCCTACCCATGTCAATCCTAATCCTATGGTCATTTTCATTTTGATATAGTATAAGGAAAAAAATTATCAATTTAAGAGCATTATTTTAACTTTCACTAGAGACTATAATACTCTTAAAACAACTAATATTGGAAAGCATATAGATGATTTAAGTTTTTAATAATAAATTGAGTAACCTTACTAAGGACCTTAAGTCAATCCCAGCTCTAGATTCTTAGATTAAATAACAAGTAAACTACTCCACATAGATATTATAAAGTGATTATAACAAGGTAAAGTTAACTCAAAAGTAAGATGGTCATTTCATCTTAAAATTCAAAAAATTTTGGTCATTTCATTATTTTTCTATAATTGAGGGAAGCAAATCGATCAATGAAGTACATTTACTCTATTCAAAATTTTATTTTATTTTATTTTACTTATTTATTTTAATCACACCCTTCACTCAATCTTTATTTAATCTTGTTTAATCCCTTTCCCCACACTTAGACTAAACATTGCCCTCAATTTTTAAAAATGATGAGATAAGTAGGGAAAATTAGCAAGTTAAAGTGCAAAGCAAGATTCAAGAATAGAAGTTTAAAAAACTTCTTTATTAATCACAAGTTGAGGGTTGTGTGAACCGCAGCCTCGCTTGACTTCCTTAATTTAATCTGACTAAAACTAAGGCAAACAGGGCAAACTTTGTTAATGTAAACAGCATGCATAAATTGAGCCATGGTTGAAGCTGTGATAAAAATTATCAAAGTTATTTGTATACCACAACCTAGATTATACTTATGATAAGGATCTAAGCTAATATGGAGTTTCAAGAAAAAAAATACATAAAGCGTGATTTAGTATTGTTAACAGTACCTGGCTTATTCTATTTACAATTCCCCTATTCTAAATCAAGTTTATCTTGCCACAAAGAATCAAAGAATAAAAGAAAACAAAGAATATTAGAAAATGAAAGAATTGTGAAAGAATAAAAATTATAATACAATGTTTATTTATTTGCCTCCCTTCTCTTTCTTGCTACTTTCCCCCTTTTCAAAGTTTCCTTTTGTTCCTTTTTCTTTTCCTTTTCTCTTTTGTTGTGTTTCCCTCACTCTTTTTTCTTTTTCTTCTGCTCTTCTCTATTCCTCCTCATATTGTTTTTGTAGGGCTCAAGCTAACTTTTCATCTTCCTTTTCTTATTTGTCCAAGCTCATAAATGCCTTGTATCTCTTAATTCTTTCTTGTTCTACCCTTTCTCTCTTTAAAAACTCTTCTTTTCCCCTCTCCTCTTTAGTTCTAGGTGGTATGATTGGCCTCCCTTCATATACTCATTGATGCTATTCTTTGATTCATGTATCATATTTATCTTACTCAGCCTTAGCCCTATAATAATTCTTCAGATGATCTATGACATATCTTTCTCCATTTTCTTTGACTCAAGCTCCTTCAACTTCTTAATGTTAAGGTCTTTTGGAGGTTTGGCTGGCCTTCTGGATTGCTCCAAATTCTTCGGTGTTGATTATGATAACAACATATTCATCAATTAGTCTTTCTTTTACTCGCTCCACAATGCTTTCTATTGTTGCTCTCAAGAGACTCTCTTCATTTATTTTATTCTCAACAGCCTGCAAAACCATAATTGATTACCTGAAGAATATCTTCTTCTTTGTTGATTTATTCTTTAAGTGTTTGCAAGACTAATTGATTGATGGCATCGATGAGTTCTTCACTGAATCGCTTGAAGGGTCCACTATAGTTTCTAGGACTTCATTAGAGGTAGGGAGGGGATTTGCTGAGAGCTCACAAATTATGGTGTCAGTTTTGGGTGTTTTCTTCTTCAATTGTACAAGGTGGTATTTGAAGATAAGGGACTTGTCTTCCAATCATTTCATATTATTCTTCATCAGGGGGCTCTTACCGTAAGACATTATCGACAATGGTTGATGCTCCCTCTACAACAATCTTAGCTATATCATAGAAAATAGTTTCAAAATCATAGTCTCTATAGCCAATTCTTCTTGCAACTTATATTCAATTTCATTTTTATTCCCTTCTATTTCTTTTTCTTCATGTACTAGAACATTTAGGTCAATGACATTAGGGACTATGGCATTGCCTTGTTCACATTTATCAGTATCTTCAGCAGTGATGTTTAAATTTAATAATTTCCATCACATCTACACCACCACTCTTGCCATCATCATTGCCAATATTATATTCAGCAACTCCGGTTTCTCCACTACCCATATCAATTGTAACCATAGATGAGGAAATGTTCTTCACCAAGTCATCAAGCAATATTGGATTGTATTCCTCATCTAATGATACATCTTGAATGATTAATTTTCTTCTCTTCTTGGTTGACACTTGTGTTCTTTTATAAGTTTTAGGTAGGGGTTTGACTAAGAAAGTTTTCTTACCTTCATCCTCAAGTTGTGGTGTTTTGAGTGTATGAGGTTAAGGAATAGGGGCTAAGATTGTTTTAGGTTATGGCTCAAGACAAGAGGACTTTGAAGGTTATGGTTGAAGTGAAGGCGTTTTCTTATATTAAAGGGAGTTTGAATGGGGAACAAGTGATGTCTTTGTTTGGACTTGTGGGATTTGCTCCGGTTGATTACATAGGGAAGGTAAGGTTTGTGTTTGGTTTTATGGTGATGAGGGCATACGAGAAACAAAGGGGTGAGGAATGTTATCATTATCATCATCATTACTGTCATCATCATGAGGATGTGACTCAACCAGTCCTTGTTCAGATATGGGTTTCTTTAGCTGTGGAGGTTGTGAAGGAGCTTGAGTGGTCATATTGTAAACCCTTGAAATTTTGTTAATTTTATCCTTAAATCTTAGAATTAAATGTCAACCGAAAACCCTAAAAGTTAACAAAAGACTAAAACAAACCCTAATGTTTAGATCCGGCAATCCCATGCTCTTAAACCTTAAATAACATAAATGAAATAGTTATGGATAATAGTTTGCAATAATATAAGAAAACTTAAAATATTATATTCGCTAATTTTTAGTGTATTTCGGAACCGAATGGGATCAGCTCTCAGAAAGCGTGTCCCGAGGCTGGAAATAGTAAAAATATTTCGATAACACCATTAGATCCATAATAATACAAGGATTTCAAAAATATCAGTTTCGTAATTTTTCGATAGCTAAAATTAAAAAATATCGGATTTATATGCGTATTTTCTTTACTACCGATATATTATTAGTCTTGTTTACTATTCATTATCCTATTCCACTATTCATTACTATTTATCTATCTTTACTTTATCTTACTATTTATTTTTACTACCTATACACCTATTTTTCTATTTTTTATATTTTCAATATAACTTTACATCTACCATACTGCACATCTTAAGTACTCTTCATTACAAAACAACAAAAAAAAAAAAATATCACTCCTTCTCTCTCCTATGCATGGCTAGTGCCCTCCCCCTCTCCCATTCCCATTTATTTTTCTTTTTCATTTTATTTTATTACATCTAATTTCCCTCCACAAAACTCTATAAATACCCCTCTCCCTCAATTTCTTTTACACACTTATTTTACATAACAAAACTCTCCAAAAATTTCTCCATAAATTCTCTTTAACTAAAGCTTTCTTCCATCAAATTCCTTTCAAAATTCTTCTCTACACACAAACTATCTACCACCCATTACTACCCACATAATACTGCACTCATCATCTTCTTCCTTCAAACAAAAACACTCATAGGTGAAACTTTCTACTATGATTTTTCCATGTTATGTAACTTAGCATGACCATGGTGTTATTTCATAAAACTCATGAGAGTTGTAGAAACAACAACATGTTCATGTTTTGTTCTTGCACATGCCAAGAATTTTCGATATTTATTTTGTTATGATATATTATTATTGCTATTATTATGCTCCTAACTTAACTTTATATATGTATTATTATCTATATGTATATCTATATATTTTTTAGAGCCTAAATGCTCACTAACTTAACTCACATGCTCTTACTATTATTATTGCTCTTATTATTGCTTTTTCTTTTCTTTCTTTTCTTTTTATTTAGGACTAGTTTATTCTTAGTCCCATGTTATCTTGATGAAGGTAAAGCTCCCAATACTTGACCTTACTATTATGCTCATATTGATTCTTATATATATGTTATCTTATTATGCTACATTATTCTATTTCTCATGGCTACATAATCATATTCATGCATGAACATATTGATATTGCCTTAATAAAAGATAAAAAGGGAATTTTCTTAAATGAAGGAAGATAAGAACTCTTTTCTAAAATAAACTTTTGTCACTAAGAAATGATTTTTCCATTAAAACCGAGGGTTCTACCTTAACAAATCTTTTAAAAAATGTAGATAAGCTCATCACAAGTTTTTAATAACAATAATATATTAAAATTTTCACAAATGATACATAAAGTAGAATTATTACACACTCTTTTCAAAATAATAAAACGGAAAAGTTTTCTTTAAAAACTTAAGATTGCAAATTCTTTGATTAGCAAAGGTTTTCTTAAACTTATTTGTAAAAGTTTCACCAACACTCCAAAATAGTAACGATTAGACAAGTTTTGTAAAATCATCAAGAAAGTTTCTCTTCTAGAAATAAAAATTTCTTAAGGAATAAAATTAGTAAACAACTTAGAAATCATTATTATTTATTATAGTGAAAGTAACTTAAGGAAAAACTAATAACATGTAAATGTTAGGAAATTTAGTCATAATCAAGTAATACTTAGAAACTACATTTTCAACTCCTAAAAATGAAGTTGTAAGGGTCTTAAAAAGACTAAAATTATTTTTGGAAAAATTTAATTATTACCATAGGTTAAGAAATAAAATTAAAAGGAGGAAATACTCACTTATAATGATTTAAGAAAATTTTCCAACAAACTAAAGTGAAAAAATTTCAAAGTTTTACTTTTCTAACTTTTAGGATATCTTGTTTTACAGAAATCGTTGTTGAGACAATCTCACTAAATTCATACACATGATATGAGTCAATTTATGTATATTCAAAGGATTTTCTAACTATACTAATATCTATATTTTGGTATAAGGATTTTTGGATGAAGAAAAGTTTGAAAACTTGTGTTTTGGAAACTGAAATTTTCGTGATGAATCTGTATCTCGCTGTTTCGGGACCCAAAATACCTTTTATGATAAAAATAACCTTAGAAATGGATAGATATTTTTTATTAGGTAGAAAACGGTATATAATATGTGAAATTCCGAGTTAAAATGAGCAAGTTATGACCATTTTAAGTTGGGACTTCTATCAATATGAATTTTACCGTAACTAGAAAGTAGAATTAGAAATTTTGGCTAAACATTCCATGGGATACTCATTTTGGGTATTTCCTTTGTTTAGGAAATGAGGAGGATAATGTGTACTATCCCGAGGATCATTTCGACTAAGGAAGTATCATCAAGCCATGGCCCAGTGAGTCTACTTCCCTTATTTTTTATAGTTATGATTATGCTTGTAGTACAGTAGCACTAGATCTAGGAAAAGATGAAATGGAAAGTGCATGTGGCTTATAATGTTGGTGAAAGAACTTTAAGCATATCGAGTCATGAATTGCTTATAATGAATTGTATGATCTACTGGTATGTTAAAGTGTCTGAAATTAGTTGATCACTTGTAAAAAATTGAAATTTAATTGCTAGACTCTAAATAAAATTTGATGCATGCACTTCACGAGTTGAGTCACATTGTATTCGCTATTGTACAATTGGTGGGACAAGTATATGATAGTGGTGATAGGCATAATCGATATAATAAGTATGTGGTGAGTAGGAGTCGGTAAAAACTATATAAATTGATGGCGAGTAGGAGCCGGTAAGATCTACATGTTTTTTGTGGTGTATAATAACCGGTAAGAACTATGAAAAATTATTGTCATAAATTGTTGGTTATAATTGGTCGAAATACTTAACCCCAAATGAAGGGCGTAAATTCATTAAACATATGGTTTCCGGAAAATCATATCTCTTATATGCTCATGTAGTTGTTGCATTCATTTGGTTGTATAATAAAACTTGGTTAATATTCTTGTTTTGAGTATGTAAATCGAGAATGGTTTTGCTAAGATCGTAAAGCTTACGCCCTTATAGATTTTTGTATACGCAGGACCATTTGTTCTTATACTCGAGCTCTCACCATATCTACGTAAGTTTTCTTTTTAGGAAGCTTTTGGGGGAAATCTCCTAGAAGATTAGAATAGACTTCCTTTAAAATCTTTTGATGAAGTGTTTAAGTTATTTTTGTAAAGACAAGTAACTTTTATTGATCCTTGGAGAATTAGCGGGGGAAATGCCACTAAGATTTATGTAATAGACTTTTAATTGTTATTATGAGTTAACTTTATTCCTAGATTCTTGTATGATCATTATTACTTGCTTAAACCACACTTCCTAAAAGTGTCTCATATTATTGTGTTGTACTCCTTACATATAAATCGAGACTTTTGCGTGGCTAAGGTAGTTATTCTTAAGTCTTAACATTGTATGTGGTGGACTACTATGTTTAGGGTACCCTTAGGAGCGTGACACATATGTATGAGTTGCTTCGTGCTTTCCTTTAAATCACTCATGTCTTTATCATATTTCTGTTCAAAGGTATTTGACGAAGACTTTAGCTCCTTCACTTCTTTCTCTGATTTATGGAACTGAGAAGTTGAATATTGAGTTGGAGCTTCTTGTTTAGCTACTATTACCCCTTCAACTCCAATATTAATAGAATTGTCTTAAACCTTACTTAACCCTTAACCTTTAAAAGCTGCTTCATTCAACACCTTAAATGAGCACACTTTGTTAGTTAGCCCTTGTCTTAGCTAAAAACCCAGATTTTTTAGGGCTCTTGTTATCAGATAACCCACAAAAACTCCTTTACATTGCATCCCAGCTTAATGCCTTATTCCCCAAACTATTAACAAACCAACATTCATTATGTACCCCTTCACCATACTATACAAAGGAGGCAATTTAGCTTGTGCTACTATGCTAGCACCTTCCAGTTTTGAAAAGATGTTCCTCATCACATAAATGCAAAATCCTAACACTCTTTCTCTTGAAAGTTGATCCTTAGTGTTTAGAAGGTGAGAAAGTGTCATCGATCAACTTTGTTTTATAAAGTCCTTCTCATCTCATGAGATTTTGATAAGCAAATCCCTAAACTCTTCTCCAAAAACTTCTTCATCATTCTCATGCAGTCCAAGGGTAGCAATGAACTGCCTCATGGACAGACTTCTATATTGGGAAAAAAATAACCTTAAGGTATCTTCTAGGTATGGCACTTAATGCCTAATTTTAAAACTTGCTAAAAAAGTCAGTGTGATTTCTTTAAAAACTTCATCCCCCACATCAAACAGCTTCATCCAAGCCTTGTCTTCAAAATACTTTCTGAAAGAATTTTCTAACTCAAAACTTCTTATCAACTCCCAATCACAACATTAGATACAATTTGCTTCTTTTTTAGCAGAGTATGAAACTTGTCCTTATCATCAGCATTTAATCTTAATGAGGCTTAGATAGATTTATTACTTAAGAAGATGAATCTCTAGAGTCAACTTTAGACTTCTTGAATTGTTTCTTTTGGGATAGAGTATTTAAAGTTCTTTTCAGAGCCATTTCTACAATACAAGGATAAACAATATAAGTTTCTCACTCAAACAAGAAAATTAATTACAAAAGAATCATATTTTGCTTTAATTTTTGACCAAAACCTAAAGTAGGTTGTTTATGTGCATTGAATTGTAAACTCAAAGTATACTTATTGTCATTATTTCCTAAACAAATCAACTTGTTTCTAACTAAAATTTCACTTTCCCAAACTTATCATCATCACATTACAAAGAATCAGTTCTAAACAACCCTAAATAACTTAAGCTCGGTTCACATTTTCGTGAAAGTTCAACAATCATAATAGTGTTTTGAAAATTGCTTAATTTAATTCTTGGAATTTCAGCAAATTATGGTTATTATCAGATAGTTCAACTAATTTTAATGATCAAAATGGATATTCAACATCAATGAAATTGGATTATCACAACTACTTAATTTATAAACCCCAAGACTAATTAGATTAAGCAATTATATACATGAAAATAAACCAGAAAAATTAGATTGGAGTGAGGAAACATACTTACCTTATCAGTCTGATGGCAAGACAATAGAAACACAAAACGTAAGGTTAATCATCCTAGGAGTCTTAATTCTTGACTTGGTTCTTAGGGTTGGCTTCAGTGTTTATCGGCAAAGTTCCCTGTGATCTTTCAGCTAAGAGTTTGGAAATTTAACCCAACTATGTCTCCAGATTATGAATGGTAACCAGATGATTCCTTAGAGTTGTATTGATGCCTTGCTACTTAGCTTAAGAAGCTTTAATAAATTGAGAAATTAGTTCTTCGAAAGAACTTTTTCCTTGAGACACATTTGATCCTTAACCATGTTACTTTTGAAAATTATGTGGAGAAAAATTAGGATTATGAAAATTATTGTTGCTCCACTTAAAGTTAGGGTGATTTCTCCGACCAAGGTTATACTATTACTGAAAGGATCATTTTTAGGTCCATTATAGTTTCCAACAAACTCTACATTCTCAGTTATCACACCATTTAAACTTTTTCCTAAATTTCCGTCAATCATGTTAACTTAGCTAGCCCCCATGGTCAAACCATCAATCTTTATAGATAATGCCTCAACCTAAGTCAAAGCGGTCACTATATGCAGCTCAAAGACACTTCCAGATCTCTCCTTTCTAGCCCTAGTGGATGACCATCGATAATGATTATTGGTCATGTCACGCCCCAAAGTGTGCTCTACACGCGACAGTCCACCACACTTGACATTTAAACTCAAGTAAGGCAACCTTAGTCTTTTCATGAGTTTAAATATCGGGTGTAAGGCTCACTCTCAACATACGTAGACCATACTTTGATTCGTAGTAGCTCAAGGAGACATACATAGCAGCAAGAATGTAAATCATGACCGTCTTACAAAGAATTATTCTATTACATGAACTAGGGGGCATACTCCCGATAACAATACTAAAATTCTCAAGCTCACAAGATTCCTTGTATTATCCTTTAGATACTGGTTCCTGGAAACAGGATCAGAAGTCCATTTCTACTTTTAGGACCCGGCCATAACAAAAGCTCCTCAACTTCTAAGAGCTGTACCCGATGTCCCCGGGTCCTCGAAGATAGTCAAAGGTATTCATACTGCAACAGGAAACTATCGGGGTATAAGCTACACTAGCTTAGTGAGTGAAGACTTCCGAATCACAATTAATATAAAACATTCGAGCAAGTAATTAATCAACCAAGTGAAATGCATCAAACAAGTGAGTTCAACAAACATATGACCAACCGGAAATCATATGTGGATGGACTTACGCCCTCCATCCCGGGTTAGCAGATTAACGAATCCTGCGGTACGACACCGTTTAAGCTCACGGTCAACTGAACAATATTTCGTTTTGTGGATCACAATCAACCAACATATTTGTTTTATGGATCACGATTAACCAACATATTCGTTTTATGGATCACGAAAAACCAACCAATGCTAGTGCTCCATCCCCGTCGTGATATGAATGAGTCCATTTACAATTGAAGTCAAATATATATTAATCCGATTCTTTTAGATGACCAACAATTATTCGCAGACAATCAATATAAAATGCTAGCTAATCAATCGATAGCTTAACACCCGGTTTCGATAATTCTTAAGTTCCATTTCATACATCAACAGCAAACAAATATATAATTCCCATATACCCCATCATACATATCCATTTTTATCTTTGCCTACACCACTAGTGCCACTACATTACAATCACAATCATTAATTGAGAGTGGAAGTAGAACTCACTCGGCCATTGGACGCCGGTCTTTTTAGTAGTAATAATCGGGCGGTAAGGTTTTGTCTTGCTCAGGATCACCTACCAAGTAAGAATAATACTAATGAGATTCTCATCATGTAACTAATCCAAGCTATGCATCTAAGCTAGATGAATTCGGAATTCTCGCTATTGTGGAAGCTCCGACTTAAAACGGCCATAACTTGGTCATTTTAACTCGGAATTTTGCAAATTTTATATCGATCTCTATCTACTTCAAAAGATCTATCTATATCTAATATTGTTTTCAAGTTTTGAAGACATTAAGGTCATGGAACAGTAGGATCAGATCTGTTCCATAAATCCTCCAATTCCGAAAATTATTTCGCATTTGATAAAAAGGTTCCTAGTTGATGATTCATGTATAGATGGTATATGAATGAATTCCTAATATGAATATCATGTAATGAGCTCAATATATGCATGGTTTTGATGATCTTTGATGATGAACTCACATGAACTCCTAATTATCAAGAAATTCCATGATGATTACTTATAAGAAGCCATTCTTTCCAAGTTTACATTTCCTAGGGTTTTTATGATTTTGTTCTTGAAATTTACTTGTTATCTAAATAAAAATGAGTTCCCAACATCCATATTAATCATGACCTTCATTTATGCATACAAATCTACATTTGTCATGGAGTAAATATGTTTTTGAACAAGCTACTTGTAGAAATCCGAATTTTGTAAATTCCATTTCCTTGCATTTTCTTTATGAGAAAACTTGTTTAATGCATAAAAAATTGAAGTTCCAATATATCTATCATCTAAAGACTTCATTTAACTCATAAAACATGCCATCTAAGCTTGGATACTAAGTGTTCATGTAGGCACCATCCTAAATTACGAATTTTACTTCTAGTCACCATCTCAATATTTTTCACTCTAACTTTACTACTTGTTTTACATTTTCCTCATGCCTAAACTCATCTAAACTTATGAAAATCATTCCTTCAAGATACCTATTGCACATACCCTTCATTTTTCATGTGAAATATGAGTTTAAAGATGGTTTTGGTGGTTTTTAAGGTAGGGTACTAAATCCATCCGAATTTCCAATAAATCATTTCTAACAAAACCTTTTCTTTTTCAATCTTCTTGCCTTCTACACATGGAGATCTACTATCTAACATATCTATACATAGACAAGGCTACATTTTTATGATCATCCATGCATGAGAATCAAAATAATCATATGAACATGAATGTAGATGAAGATGTGAATGTCTAAAACACTAGATCTACTAAATATCATGCATGATTCATGAGTCTCATGGCATGAACATGAATATCTATGCATGATCCCTACTTTACATGCATGAACATAACACTATCTTCAACAAAAACTCATTTAAACTTTAGATCCACTTCTTGTGATGGCTGGAGATTCTTGTATTAGTGTTTTCTCATCCCTAACATATGATCATTGGGATTAAATGTGAGAAACACAAGAATAGCTTTGCCATTGCAAGATCTAGGAAGAACAAAGCTTAAAATCATCACATTAATGGAGATTTGGAGTAGAAAAGAAGATGAAATGAAGTTGTGAAGGTGAGTGTGTGTGTGTGCTTGTCACGGCATCATGGAGGAGAGAGGGAGGTTTTCAACCTTTTACAAATTTTGAAAGAGTGAAAAATGATAAGAGAGAGAGAGAATATGAGCTTATATAATAAGTGGATTAGGGTTTTAGTTGTATAAAATGAATAAAAATAATTCATTTGAAAAGGAAATGAGGGGGGGGAGGGCGCCGGCCACTAGGGGTTATGTGTGTGTGCGTGTGTGTTGAAATTTGATAAATTTGAAATTGTGTAATAAAATGTAATAAATGTGATAATTTAATAGGAGATAAAAATTTCTTGGAAAAAAAAATATAATTGAGTAGTTGTAAGGATGTAAGAATAGGGTATGAGTAGTGTGTAGTGTAGGTTGTACTTGTTAATAGTAGACAAGACATCTACTTTACCGGTTGTAACGAAAACACGAGAAAAGGCTATAACTGTAATTTTTATAGCCTGGAAAATTATAAAATTGATATTTTGGAATCCTTATAAAATTACGGTTCTAATGAATATTCCGAAACATTTTTCTGAGTTCGTGGTCCCGGGGCACGCTTTTCCGTAACTGAGCTGGAGGCCCGGAATTGAAAAATTTCGAATTTGAAACTTTCAAAGGTTTAAAATATGCTTTAGAACAATAATTCATGTTCATTACTTTATAAAACTTCTTTTATTATAAAATCGAAGGAAAGCCGGATCTAGGGTTTCTAGGCTCCTCTCACTAAGCTGGAATCGGACTGATATAGGGTTTCGTTCTCCGGTTTCCGAAGTTTGTCCAATTACTATCCGATCACTAGGAGAACTAGGGTATACCTTATAAGAATAATAATAATAACAATTTAGGTAACTAATAATATTAAATCGTACTGGAAGACTCACTAATTACCGGTAGTAACGAAATACAAATAGATTTGTAAAATCAGATAATTCTAGCTATTTGAGAATTTGTAAAACTAATAACTTAGATTTCCTATAGAAATATGAGTCTAATGGCATTAATAACATATTTTTAACATTTCGAATCCCAGGGCGCGCTTTTCGAAACTGCCACCTGATCAAATTGGAATAGGTCGGAAATTCGTTGATCTCATCTTTCCAGAGTATCCTAGACTTAATACGAACAGATTACACCTTTTTCTCTTGTTCCAACTCCTTGGTTTAGGAATACAAGATTGACGGGTCTAGGTATGGAGTTTCTTGGGAGTTTTGGGGACTCAAGTTCCCTGGTTGACCTTCCGGTTTACCCCATTGCCAAAATAAAAACTAATATTTTATACTTTTATGACTTGTCTGGTTGGTGAGACTTAATTTAAGGTCGATTTTCATAAGTATTTATATCTCACAACGTTCTCGGAATTCCTTTGGATTGAGTTGTATTCCCGAAGGTTAATCACTATTCACTTCTTAACAGTTTGTTTTTAGGGCTCTATTATATCCTAATTTATAAGTTGGAGTTAAATATAAAATTTGTCGTACGTAGAGGTTTTAAAATAGGAGTATATTGGTTGCTATTTTATTTCTGAGGTTCCTTATTTTTCTTCACGACTCAGAAATTTCCAAATTCGTTCAGAATTCGGGACTTGTCGAAGTTCGGTTTTAATTTGGAGTGACTTTCAGGGTTTTATTTCCAAGGTTCATCTTTAGAATTATTTATCAAAATTTTCCAGGGCTTACAGGTCATATCCTCAAAAAGATGTAAGCGTTCCTTAGAAAATTTGTTGTTCAAGCTCCCTTCTATTGCTGCATTAATTAACTGCCAAGTGTCATAATTCAAACCATTGTAGAATGTTTGCACTTGGGTCTACTTTGGTAATAGATGGTATCGGAACTTCCTAGTAACCCTTGCCACCTCTCAAAGGCCTCATAAAGGGTCTTATATTCAAATTGGTGGAAAGAAGTAATGTCAGCTCTCAGCTTAGCTGTTCTTGATGGTGGAAATATTTCCTCATGAAATGCTCAGCTATTTGTTGCCAAATTGTTATAGATTGTCTAGACAGACTATTGAGCCACTTTTCAGTAGAGGTGTGAAAAAAAAATTGAATGTTTAGGATAATTGAACTGAAACTGAAAAACTAATCCTAAAAAAATGGTTAACCAGTTCATCGATTTCAGTTTAGGATTAGCATTTTTAATTTTTCTGGTTTTTGGGTACAATTTCGGTTTATAGAACTAGAAACTAATGGTTTCAGTTAACCGATCCGTATTTTAAAATATATAATTTATAATATACTTATATAATTATTTAAACATATATATAAATACTAAATAGTCCGATGTTGAAACGTGAAACTCTATATTCTTCCATTCGCTTCAGCCACAACCATCATGTCACGTTCACGTATGTTCAAACCCTAAACCAATAAAACTTATTTCATTCTCATTCTCTTCTCCATCACACTCATATCTTTAGTCCATCATATTCACGTATTCTCAATCTCCTATTCCTCACTGTAATCTGTACTATTGAGCGACCTATATCCTATTCGGCTAATTCTCACCATAATCTGCATTGTTGAGTAATCCATATCCCTTTCGGCTATTCCTCATCAATCTGCACTGTTAAGCTTCTGAAATCCACTAATTGACAACTCTTTCACATGTCTTACATTCTTAATTTACAGTTTATAATATAATTATAAAAAAATGCTCTATTTTTTTTTTATGGACATACTAAAAAAATATGGTTAACTATAAATTTTGTATAACCATTATGTTAAATGGATAAAAACCAAAAAAATTAATCGAATAAACGGTTAGCCATTTATAATGTATCAGTTTAGGATTAGGATATTAAAAAACTGATAATTATAATTAGGTTCAAAAAATAGGGCCACGAAATGGCTAACCGAATTGTGAACACCCTTACCTTTTAGCATTCCCCCTAAGAGAAAAAGAAAAAGTCTTGGACGTATAGTATCATTAGAGGCTCAAATAATTTTGAAGGTGTCACAAATGTCTAAAAACTACTGAAGGTGGGTGTTAGGATCCTCAACCTATAATCCATTAGATGCCCATACTACTATACCATCTAAATGACATTAGGCATAATTTCAATATTATTAGTTGCTACCTAGATCTTGCTATACTCATGTTTGCTCCATTTAAGTTAGATCTACAGAAATATAGCATAGTCTTAGGAAGATGGTTTCTTCTACCCAGATTGTTTTCTCCATTTAACACCTCATTTTCTAGTACATCCTAAATTGGGTTAAGATGTGTTCTGTTCCCCCATGTATAATACCTAAGCGTTATATACTAAGGTTACCCTAAATTATTTGTTTATTATGATCATTTGCTAATTGATTTTGGATTCCAAAGGCAAATAATTAGGTTTTGAAAACTTTTGATTAAGCAATGGTAAAATATCAAAATATCAAAGATAGATCAATATCAATATAAAGTATTTGATGAAGGCTTTTACAATCACGGGAGCAAACCAAGCCTTCAAAATAATTACAAATCTAAAAAGACATTTACAACTTTAATTTAAGAAAACACATTATCTAACATTCCTAGCCATTTCACTTGTCAACAAGCTCATACTAATCCATCCCATATCCGAGATATGCATGAGCATCAACGTTGAAATCACAAAAAAAAGAAAGGAATAAGTCGAAGCCTAGTACATAGTAATGCCACCACACACAATATGACATACGCACTTAGACTACATGCAATGCAACAACCAATAGTTTAGGTGTATTATTTAAGTCAATTCAAACAACACGGGAGTATTCACATTCCAAACAACAAGCCATGGGAATTTAGAGGTCTTAAATAGTAACAACTTCTCTGGAGGATGATATAGACAGCTTGAATACATATATCTTCTATAGAAACATCTAGTAATAGCCTCGTTTAGGGTTCATAACTATTGTGCATTTCCATTTATTTCAAAATCGGTGCCCATAGTCGTGAACTACATATATTATTTCTCACCAAATCTAAATGGATGTTATCTTGATACCATTTGCCTTATCAACTATCCGTTAAGCCACCAACAATGGCCCAAATGCCTAACTACCGTGCCAGCATTACCTAACAAGGTTGTCGCTCATGGACTAGATTAAACGATAAGAAGCACACTTAAACAATTAATTGGTCATCTTTAAGTGTTAGTTCATTTTAAGATGCCTACCTAGCAAGCAACACACAAGTCACTGCGTACTTAATATTGAATTGGTAGATGATAAGGGATCACACAAAAGGTAATAGCTCTATGAAATATCTGTTCAAAGAGGATTAATTTGTAGACGAATGAGGTATATACACTAGTGATTCATATCATATTAAGTAATCAATTAACATAAGGTCTTATATAAAATAAGGCCTTGGGTAATAATTGAATTGAATTAATTTAAGGTAACTAAGCTTTGGTGATTTGGACTAAGTCCATGAATTTATAAATTGAATATATTATTTAGATGTATTAAGGCTTTAGGGATCCTAGCTTAAGCCCAATAAGAAATTCTCTGAGTGTTTCACTCTTTAGGATAATGGGCCTTAAAGTTTAGAAATTCAGCTTATTGAGGAATAAATATATTAAAATAGGTGGAATTGGATGTTATTTTGAATTTAGGTCCAACTAGAATAATATTAGTTATTGGACCTAAGAATTATGCTCAAGCCTAATTGGAATTTCATTTGATCCAAATTTAACTATTCAGCCTTCTACTTCCTATTCAGTCTCATTAGGGGTATTTTAGGGTTTTTGGGCCCATGGAAGGAATTTGGGCCAAATTGTGCATTTCAATACCTAGAATTGATAAATGGACTTAAATATTTTGAAAATAGGCCCAACTATAATATATAGAGCCTTTATTATGGAATTTAAGCCAATACAGTGTAAAGTTAGGTATTGTCTATATTTTAAAAGTTTAAATGGTAAGAGAAGACTTGATAGGATTTAGTTTAGGTCTATTTAGTGTAAATAGACATAATTAGCAAGAAATTTTGTTATTGGGCTGGTTGTGTTTTTAAACCAAATTTATCTAATTACGCCCATTTGTAGTTATTTAGTCAAATTTGTTCTTATTTTAGTGTTTAGGCCCAAATTGATTATTAAAGCCTAAAATTATTTGTATTAGCCAAGTCAGACCTAAATTAATTTGTAAGTCCATTTTATGTTATTTAGGTCAAGTTGGACTTTTTGTTACTATCTTGGCACGTTTTAAGTCATTCATGTCAAATTGATAATATTTCTGTTGGTCCCGAAAATAATAACCAAGAGGGGGGGAAGGGGGTTAATTGGTTGTTTAATAAAAATTTTGCTTTTTCAAAACTTAAAGAAATTCACACCACTTGGTTAATCAAGTTTAATGGTTTTAAAACTTTCTTTAAAACAATAAACTTAATAACTAATATCTTTGAACAAAATTCAGATCAAATAAGTTCACTAAAAACCACAAAAGATCAAACAACAAGTTCAAAGTTAAACTTCCAGTTTTACTCTCTGATTTACTTTTTGAGCATATAACACAGCTAAGAAAAATAATTAATTATGTATGGAATAAAGAGAGACAAGAGAGTGGAGAGTGCAAAATCGATTTATAGAAGTTCCGCCTCGAGTGTCAGTCCTCTCTTCCAGCACCAAGCCGGGGGCCCGGTATACCATACGGTATGTTCCACTATCCAATCAAGAAATGAGAGTACAAGCTTATTCAACTACAATGAACTTCGATCACTCTGCTCAGCCTATCTAACTTCACTCAATCTATTTACTGATCTATAGAGAAAGAAAGTCACTTTCATCCTTTTACAATCTCTCACAAGAGAACTAAAACAATGAGGAATAAAGAAATAAAGATTTCCTCTCTGTTTAGTACAATGAAGACAATATAGAATAACAAAATTTGGCTCAATGAAATTCACAGCTTTCTATGTTGTTCTTTTTCCCCTTATCTTCTATTTGAATCTCTGTTTGTTTTATATATTTTTCATTCCCAATGGTTAGGAAAAGATAAACTTTGTTCCTGATATTTGTCCTTCATAACGTCTGCTTCCTTTGGATAAGATGAGTAATTGAACGTTGAAGATGATCTTGCTCCTATTTTTATACACCTGTTGGAGATATTAATCTTGTATGATGAAGGGTCTTGAAAATTTGAACTTTAGCAATTCAAATTATCTTCTAAAAATAACGTATCAAAATCCCTTGAAGATAGGAAAAAATATCTTTGTCCATCTTCTTCTTCAAATTTAAAAAATTTCAGCTTGTAAAGATAAACTAGATTGTTGATGAAGATAAGAAAGACTTGATCGTTTATCATGATCTTGTTGTGGATAAGACTTGATATTTGAACATTGTTGGCGATATCTTTATGATAAATATCCCCTAATACTGTTCATGCTTGAAAAGATTTTTGTTCCTTTGATATTGCTCCATATCTTGCTGTCCATAATCTATTTTGAATTTAAATTCCTTTAGCCATAGAAATCACATTCTTGGTATCTCATAAATAGGTACTTTTATCATATAAGCTTTTCATGTCAGAACTAGACCGAATCTTGAACACATCTTGACATTGTTATTAAATATCCTTGCTGTCAAAATATTAAATCTTCAAGAATAACACTTTTAATTCAATGTAGACTTGAATCCCCTTGGACATTTGAACCAACTTAGTAGAACATTTGAATGTACTACCCAAATACATTCAACTTTTGTGCTGGGTCTTCAAATTAATGAATTAATTGAAGAAAAATCGATCTGCAATTTTTTGTTCGTCATTTTGCAGCTTTTTTCGTATGGCAGGTCAACCTTCTTAGTTACCTTCTGATTTAGCAGCTTTTTGGGCATATTGTAGGTCAACCTTTTGAGTGACCTTCTAACTTTACATTTGTTCTTGCAAAACTTTCCAAACACTTTCTAAAATACTTTTCGAATTGAGTCTCTTTTGAAACATTTTCATAAACCAACTTTGATTATACTTAAGTGCTGCACACTTAATAAATTTGTTAGTAAACACTTATACATGTTTTGTTATCATCAAAACCAAACTAGGAGACTCAACAATTTCTACTCATTAGGCCCATTTGAATTATTTTAGCCTATTTAAAGATAAAATAGTTACTAATTTTATTTTATAAACCTTTTAAGCCCTAAGTTTATTAATGCTTATACTGTGTCTATGTATTCAATTTTATAACTAAAAGTTTTATTATGCCTATAGTTATACTATCATATTTGGCCCATCAACTTGTTTTTATCAGCTGTTTGGGTACATTGGTTTAGTGTCATTCTAGTAATACTTTTAAGCTGGACTGAAATTGAACTAATATAGATATCGTACCGATGGAAAATTGACAGTTTTACTTATAAATTGATCAAACCGAATCAATACTAAACTGATACTTATCTGACACTAATCTAATACTAATAAGTTACCAATACAGATAAAAATTTGACAATCTAAACATGCCCCAAATTTTAATTTGGCAAAAGACATAATAATTTAGAAAATACCTTAGTTAAATAATTATAGCTAATTATACACTAACCAATCTAGTTTGGTGTATAATTGAATTTCAAAAAATTAAAAATATTTCCAATTTGAAGGTGGACATATTAAATATCATTTCCAAAAATTTCGTTAAAAAATAACTTCGTTTAATATTTTATTTAGATCTAACAACTCAAATTACAATATATTATCAAACGAAATGAAATTAATTTTTTAAATAGTAAAATATTTTTAAAAATCACAAAAATTTCTTATTTGAATATAGACACATGAAAATATTATTCCTATAAATTTTGGTCAAAAATAAACTCAGTTGATATTTTATTTAGATTTAACAACTCAAATTACTATACTGTCATGCAAAAATAAATTGATTTTTTAGAACTAGCAAATGATATTTTAAAATTACAAAAATTTTCCATTTACTATTAGACATATTAGGCTGCCATCCTTAAAAAATTCATGTAAAAATAAATTCTTTTGATATATTATTTTTTTTCTTAATTAGCATGCCTATTAGGCCTTTAGAAATAGTAAATCATGTTGAAAAATTGTCAAACTTTCAAATTTACATTCTATAATAATAAAATATCATTTCCAAAAATTTTACTCAAAAATAAAGTCGTTTAATGTATTAACTAATATTGCAAAGCTTATGTTCTAAGGTGAATAATTTTTGTCCTACATAAATAATAGCACATTTATTTGATGTTATCATGAAAAATTATTTGACAGGTCACATGAAACATATTAAAACAGAATATATGCCATACCATTTCATATTCACCATTTTTATATCACACATTCATCAAATCATACATGAACAATGGCAAAATCAACACATTTCACTTTAGCTAAACAATACATAATATTTCACCCAAATCATATTTTATTTTTTGTATTTTTACTATTATACCATATTATTTGCTAATACATTATATTATTTCACAAATTAATCATGATACTTACTTCTAGAAGCAATGCAACATTAAATCTTTCACTACTCTATTCCTAGGAATTCGATGAAACTCTTTTTGCCTCTAATCTAAAATCCATCTTGATAACACCTATTTTCAAAAAGAAAAATAGAAATTAATAGGAGTTCTAGATGGCTTAAAGAAGATAAAAAACATAAAAAAACTTAGTACCTATTAAGGTTTTGATAAGATTAATGAGTTTGTAGTGTTTTAAGATTTTTTTTTTTTAAATGAAGAGAAATTTTCTGGATTGGGAGGTAAAGTGATGACTACTTTAAGATCTATTAGAGTTTAATTTTGCAAAAAGAGAATAGGGCAAAAATAAGGACATTAGTTGACAATATTGAGAATGTTTTAGAGTCTAATGGATTACTAAATAAATAATATTTGAATAAAAATTCTTCTAAAATTATTTAAGATAAGGTTAGTGATGGGTAGGTCTCTAGAAGGTCTCTATGTGGGTTTATGGCTAGGTTTGTTAATTGAGTTTGCAAGAGCTTAGGGCTTTAAAATATAATTTGAAGCTAAAATGACCTTAAAAAATTGCATGATTAATTTAGGAATTTAATTTTGCAAATTGATGTTGGTGAAATTAATTTAGCCAAATTTGTGGTTGAATAGGTATTTGGTCATAATTAAGATGTTAAAAAATTTAGGTATTCAACTTAGAGGAAATTGGGGAATATGAAAAATTGGACCATTGTAATTTAGGTAAATGGCTAATTTGATATTTGGGTTTGGTTTAATTTATTTAGTACGATGAAATAGGAAATTGATGTGGTTTGATCTCTATTTTCATTTGAAATTAATTACTAGCTTGAATTTGCTAATTCACCTAACTATACTATCTATTTCATTCAATCTACCTAATTTGAATTACTTAGTTTAATTTCTTTAATTTAGATATCGATTTGGTTTCAATTTTCTTGTTTTTTTTTATATTACTTATTTTAAATTTTCTTAATTAACCTAGTGAAATTTGGATATTTCATTTTCTTCTTGAATCTCTTCACCTCCTTCAACCACAAGATCAACTCTATGAACCATTTCTCCAACAAAGATTCGACCCTCTTCCCTAACTAAGCTTATGAAAACTCTTCCAATGCATTGTAAAGGGAAATAAAGTTTGTGATTCACTCTAAGTCATAATCCTATAATTTTATTATAACGAAAAATTAGTCTATAACGGATAAACCTAAATTACAACAAAACATGGTTTATAAACAGCAAAAATATACAACAATAGAAAAAATTAAAAGAAACTAAGACTAAAACTACATGCAAGTAAGATATATATATAATTATTTATAACAACAAAAATAGGAACTATTTACACTATTTATGGAGTTAGCGACTAGATTAATGGATCTAAAGTTATCCAGCATTGCTTCATTGAGCTTCAAATAAATGAATTCAATGTCAATCCCCAGCAGTAGCGCCAGAAAACTTGTACTTGATCCAGTGGACACGAAGCTTATTTAAAAAAAATTATAAAAATGCTAACATATTATATTCAACTTCGGTCACAACTATCTCTAGGTTAGGTAAGTACACCTATCGAAGTACCATGGAAAATATTAGGTTGTACTTCTTAGGGATTGTTACATCCACCATATTCACTTCTAATATATTATCTAGCTAGAGAAAAATCGGCAAAGCATGATAAATAGAAACTTACAAACTAAGCTAAGGTTAATTCTACTTATATACACATTTTCAGGGCAAACTTTATAAGATATGTCTGCTAATGCGAGAAGCTTAGAATTTGCTTCACTAGGCCCTTACCTTGTGATTTCTTAACAAACTAAATGAGTTATTTGTTGGGTATACATATACCATCAGACTCATTAAGGTAAGTTCATGCCTCTCTTGAGTGTCAAAAATTCTAGATCTAGATTAGACATCGGAATCTTTTTACAAGCTATTAGCAACCTAAACCAACATAAAGATTAAGAATCCTTAACCCATTTTAATGAATTTAAAATCAAGTGACAGAAAGTTTCACCACCCCTATCTTTAAGCAGTTATGACTTATGAGCAACTCCATTAGCAGCGAAGATCTATTCAAAAGAATGATTTCTCAATCTATTCAGTTGAAATCAACATGGATCTAGATGGTGCACACACATAAACCCATGAATTAAACTCAAGCTATTAGTTACAATTATCCAAACAATAATCAATTGAAAACACATTGAAATGACATGAATCAGGTCTTGGATTTACAAACCTTAAGATAAAATGATTATTTCTCCATGGATATGAATATTAAACATAAAATCAGGAGAAATAATGTAAAAAAAAAAAAACACAAATATCACCCACTAAGCACAAAATCTTATAGAAACAAATAGGTTAATTCGGATTTACCTAAAAAACTCAAATTCCTAGCAAAAAAGCACTTTTTCTTATTAGAAATTCTCACTCAACTATTTATACTTATTTTATGTTAGAAATTTGTTACAATATAGTAAAAATATTGTTATAATGTCTATGCACGTTTATTTATATGCGTTAGACATAGAAATCGAGAAGATTTATTTGCTAACATGATAAATTCTTTTTAACAAACTTTTTATGAATTGTTACGCGTGCGTTACATGGCAACTTTTCATGGTTAGAATCATGACCTCGAATTATGGCTGTGGTAAGTTGGCCACGGTAAGTGATAAGTGTCAAAAGATCCTTATTATTTACATTATTTTGATATTATATTATATATATATATATGTTTCATGTGAATTATTAAAACAAAAGGATACTTATTCGGTTTAAAATGTCAATTTTAGGAATAAAGGAAGATATTAAGTTTAGTGAAGACTTTTAGATGAGTTAAGGAAGATTTTAATGAAGAAATGCTAAGGTTGATTTACGACATGCGTGACTATTTTTGCACAAACTGCACAGAACACTAGTATAGAGGGTGAAAAAATGATCAGTGAGCACTTTCAAAGTACACAAGGAAGTTATACAAGTCATGCAATATGCTTACATAGAGGCTGGAAAGTGAATAGAAACAATTTTAAAGGTACACGACCACTTTGCATAGGCCATGTTTGGGGTTGTGCAGCCCTCCTTTGATATTATTTCATCAGTTTTTATCCTACACGGCCTCGAACATGGCCATGTGATGGTCATGTAGAAGATTTTTGGCCTTCTCCTATAAATGGAGGCCTTGACTCGTCATTAATGGGATACATCATTATTTTTAGGAACCCTAGAGAGAAAATTACAAGCTTCAAGGGGAGAGAAGTCCAAGGCATCATTGAATATCAAAACTTTGTTTAAGGGAATTATTTTACATCATGTTTACCTTTTATTCTTCTAGATTTCATGTTGTGATTGTAAAATCCATGGAGAAGCAGATTTCTTTACCTAAGTCTTGTGAAATCCTAGATCTATGTGCTAAATCTGTTTGATTAATGAAAGTTTATATTTAGTGTATTCATGCATTCTTTACTATTCTTGTGATTAATTTGTGGCTAAAATTGATTACATATTTGATTTCTTATAGATAGAAAAAGACTTCATATAATAGAATATCTACATGAATGAGAGGTTTGAATGTGGATCTAGACATAGACTACATAACCTTTATGCATAAAGATTGAGTCTTTGCTAGGAATCTTGAACTCTAATGCACTTTTGTGTGTATCTAAAGACGAAAGATATTTCCATTAGACATATGGGGTTAGAATTCAATTATCTTAAAAGAGAGATTGATGGATATAGGAATTTCTGCAGTTCAAGATATAAACAATTCATTAATCAATCCTTTATTATTAGAAATTAGGGTTTAGGGTGGATCAAATAAAGAGTTATAGTTTTTGATTGTATTAAAGGCAATAATTAACTATTGGGTTATTAGTTAGATATGTAGTAGTTATAATATCATCTCAATTATTAGGTTAAATAGTAGAGAAATAGTAATACTAGTACTTGATATCCAGATCTTAGAGAGCAACACTCGTAGTAATTCTATTTTGCAATCGATAGGTGCGCTGCCTTAGAGCTTGTCATAGGATTACTATTACGCTTTTTTATTTATTTTTGATATGACTAATATGCTCTTATCAGTTTTTGGCATTGTAAAGTCATTTTATACTCACTTTTCATGGACCAAATCATGCTTAATTATTATTTATTTTATAGAATTCTTAAGAAAATGGTACTTAAGTGTGCTTAATTTCATATTTTAGGTTTCGAAGGACATATATTACAAGTACAATCAATTGAGAGGAACTTTGTGCAAATTTGGAGAAGAAATCAAAATAAGCCGGCCATTTCACCAAGTAGGCCAAAGACAGCCAACAACAACTATCAAAGCTTTTAGCATTCAACAAGCAAATTCAATAAGCAAATAATTCATTAGCCTTTGAAATTTGAATGTACATCGGCTAATTTTTGTTTACGCCGCCAGCCTTTGGCCGGCTTTGCACATGTACAGAATTGAAAAAAATTAGAGCTAGTTAAAGCTGCTAGCATAGAGAACAGAGTTCACCAACCTTTATTTCTTATAATGTATATCAGCTACTAGGAACTTTAAGGTTGTTGGCCTTGGGTCGGTGTAAATTCAATAACTGCTCTCAGAAAATAATTCTACAAAGAAGGTCGACTAAAATTAAATCAAGGCCGCTAGTGCACAGAAGAATTTTGCTAACCTATGTTCATGCGCTGCTCTTTAGTATAAATACTCCTTTTTGTTGATTTTTGAGAGAGAGAAGGAATGAGAAAAAAAACCTTAGGAAAAGTAGCAATCAAGGAAAAATGAATATGTGTGTTCCAATCATAGGGCACTTAAACCCTATTTTTCTAGCAACACTTGGAGGTGATTTTCCAGATTTTGAATGCAATCAAGCAATGCCTATTCATTGGGTTTATGGATTTGAAAGCTTTGATGAATGAAATTTCTATTGAGGTGTTTTCAATCCTTGTTCTATTATGCTTATTGTTTGATTGTGTTTTTGAGATGCCGTGCTTAATGTATTTATGAATAGGCATTGATGGATTGGATGAAATGGATTGTTTGACTTGTTTTGATGTTGATATTTGATTATTTTGGAATTTATCTATTGTTGTTCATGATCTATTTGATTAATTTTGGGCCCATATTAATTAGATAGATTGGAGTTAGGGATACCCAGGAGAGATTCGATAATTAGTATGAAAACAACTTGGGTTTTTGAAAAAAATTTCTCATAGGAATATGTCAGTTTTGATGAAGTTCATGAACTCACTTGCTTAATATAGTTAAAATTATAATTTTGGGCCACTTGGTGGTGCTTGATTTGTAATTTTAACTAAAGTAGTAATTTCGGTGTGAGAGAATTACTATTTTAATTGATAATTATAGATAAATTGCCTTAGTAGGATGATTTATGCTATAATTGGAATTTTGCTACTCCGAGAGGTAGGCGAGTTCCATTGATTTGATTAAATCCCAAATAGTCAATTTTAATATCAACTTAAGGCATCAATTCAATTCAAATGAAAATATAAGTACAGTATTCCTATTTTTTTAGAATCTCTTAAATCTAGGATCCTCATTTGTGTTGTTAGGGCATTCGGTTTAAAGTGTTCAAATTAGTTCATTAGTTTAGCTTTTAGTTAAATCACAATTTGATAGCTTAGTGTAAAATACAATTTTGATAGCTTAGCTTAGGGAAGAACTCAAATACTTAGTAATTAGCCATTAGCTCCCAATGGTTCGACCTGGACTCACCATAAATATTTATTGTTGTATACGCACCCAATTTATTAGCTGGTTATTTTTATGCTTACAAATAGAGTATTTAAAAAAAAGCATGTTGGTCAATTAGCGTCGTTGCTAATTTTGAGAATTTAAGAATGATGAAAGGAAATGAGAATGATAATAATCCAAACCAAGATGAAGGAAATAATAGAAATCATAGACCGATGTGGGTGTACTTTATGCTCACAGTTGGTGGAATTACAAATCCATAGCATAGCCTGTAATACAAGCAAACAATTTTGAGTTGAAGCCTATTTTAATTCAATGGTACAGGTCAATCAATTTAGTGGAGGGACTTTAGAAGACCCGCATCATCATTTGATAAATTTCCTGCAAATCTGTGCTACTATCAAGAGTAATGGTGTGTCAGATGGATGCAATACGCCTTCATTATCCCTTTTTCTCTTAGGGACAAGGCAAGGAGTTAGTTAAATTCTTTACCCCCAATTCACTAACTAGTTGGGATCAAGTGGCACAAAGTTTATGGAGAAGTTTTTTCCACCCAACAAGACCATTCAATTGAGAAATGATGATCTTTCTCTCCGCCAGTATGAGAGTAAAGCATTTTATGATGTTTGGGAAAGATTAAGGAACTCCTTAGGCATTGCCTTGTCCAATAATTTCTTTATGTTTATATGGTTAAGATTTTCTATACTTCTATTGGTGAT